>CAKOBK010000046.1:420000-704055 GCA_932526605.1 Nephrotoma flavescens
CCTGTTCAACTTTCATAAGTGTCGATTCGATCTGAGTTATGTAAGTGTTTCTATTACGAGTCAATTTTGCCTTTATTCCTACAGAGTATATTTATTACTTGAAATCACCAGAAATCATCATAACCTCCGTTCTAAATGCAATTAAGACATTCTGTAAAGTAATTTGAACTTGTTAATGCATCCTTTACAACTTTCATAAGTGTCGATCCGGTCTGAGTTATGTAAGTGTTTCTATTACGAGTCAATTTTGCCTTTATTCCTACAGAGTATTTTTATTACTTGAAATCACCAGAAATCATCATAACTTCCGCTCTAAATGCAATTAAGACATTCTGTAAAGTAATTTTAACTTGACAATGTATTCTTTACAACTTTCATAAGTGTCGATCCGATCTGAGTTATGTAAGTGTTTCTATTACGAGTCAATTTTGCCTTTATTCCTACAGAGTATTGTTATTACTGAAAATCACCAGAAATCATCATAACTTCCGTTCTAAATGCAATTAAGACATTCTGTAAAGTAATTTGAACTAGTCAATGCATCCTTTACAACTTTCATAATTGTCGATTCGATCTGAGTTATGTAAGTGTTTCTATTACGAGTCAATTTTGCCTTTATTCCTACAGAGTATTGTTATTACTGGAAATCACCAGAAATCATCATAACTTCCGTTCTAAATGCAATTAAGACATTCTGTAAAGTAATTTTAACTTGTCAATGCATCCTTTACAACTTTCATAGGTGTCGATCCGATCTGATTTATGTAAGTGTTTCTATTACGAATCAATTTTGCCTTTATTCCTACAGAGTATTTTTATTACTTGAAATCACCAGAAATCATCATAACTTCCGTTCTAAATGTAATTAAAACATTCTGTAAAGTAATTTGAACTAGTCAATGCATCCTGTTCAACTTTCATAAGTGTCGATTCGATCTGAGTTATGTAAGTGTTTCTATTACGAGTCAATTTTGTCTTTATTCCTACAGAGTATATTTATTACTTGAAATCACCAGAAATCATCATAACTTCCGTTCTAAATGTAATTAAGACATTCTGTAAAGTGATTTGAACTTGTTAATGCATCTTTTACAACTTTCATAAGTGTCGATCCGATCTGAGTTATGTAAGTGTTTCTATTACGAGTCAATTTTGCCTTTATTCCTACAGAGTATTATTATTACTTGAAATCACCAGAAATCATCGTAACTTCCGTTCTAAATGCAATTAAGACATTCTGTAAAGTAATCTGAACTAGTCAATGCTTCCTTTACAACTTTCATAAGTGTCGATCCGATCTGATTTATGTAAGTGTTTCTATTACGAATCAATTTTGCCTTTATTCCTACAGAGTATTTTTATTACTTGAAATCACCAGAAATCATCATAACTTCCGTTCTAAATGTAATTAAGATATTCTGTAAAGTAATTTGAACTAGTCAATGCATCCTGCACAACTTTCATAGGTGTCGATCCGATCTGAGTTATGTAAGTGTTTCTATTACGTGTCAATTTTGCCTTTATTCCTACAGAGTATTTTTATTACTTGAAATCACCAGAAATCATCATAACTTCCGTTCTAAATGCAATTAAGACATTCTGTAAAGTAATTTGAACTTGTTAATGCATCCTTTACAACTTTAATAAGTGTCGATCCGATCTGAGTTATGTAAAAGTTTCTATTACGAGTCAATTTTGCCTTTATTCCTACAGAGTATTTTTATTACTTGAAATCACCAGAAATCATCATAACTTCCGTTCTAAATTCAATTAAGACATTCTGTAAAGTTATTTGAACTTGTTAATGCATCCTTTACAACTTTTATAAGTGTCGATCGGATCTGAGTTATGTAAGTGTTTCTATTACGAGTCAATTTTGCCTTTATTCCTACAGAGTATTTTTATTACTTGAAATCACCAGAAATCATCATAACTTCCGTTCTAAATGCAATTAAGACATTCTGTAAAGTAATTTGAACTTGTCAATGCATCCTTTACAACTTTTATAAGTGTCGATCCAATCTGAGTTATGTAAGTGGTTCTATTACGAGTCAATTTTGCCTTTATTCCTACAGAGTATTGTTATTACTGGAAATCACCAGAAATCATCATAACTTCCGTTCAAAATGCAACTAAGACATTCTGTAAAGTAATCTGAACTTTTCAATGCTTCCTTTACAACTTTCATAAGTGTCGATCCGGTCTGAGTTATGTAAGTGTTTCTATTACGAGTCAATTTTGCCTTTATTCCTACAGAGTATTTTTATTACTTGAAATCACCAGAAATCATCACTATTTCCGTTCTAAATGCAATTAAGACATTCTGTAAAGTAATTTGAACTTGTTAATGCATCCTTTACAACTTTCATAAGTGTCGATCCGATCTGAGTTATGTAAGTGTTTCTATTACGAGTCAATTTTGCCTTTATTCCTACAGAGTATTTTTATTACTGGAAATCACCAGAAATCATCATAACTTCCGTTCTAAATGTAATTAAGACATTCTGTAAAGTAATTTGAACTAGTCAATGCATCCTGTACAACTTTCATAAGTGTCGATCCGATCTGAGTTATGTAAGTATTTCTATTACGAGTCAATTTTGCCTTTATTCCTACAGAGTATTTTTATTACTTGAAATCACCAGAAATCATCATAACTTCCGTTCTAAATGTAATTAAGACATTCTGTAAAGTAATTTGAACTAGTCAATGCATCCTGTACAACTTTCATAAGTGTCGAACCGATCTGAGTTATGTAAGTGTTTCTATTACGAGTCAATTTTGCCTTTCTTCCTACAGAGTATTTTTATTACTTGAAATCACCAGAAATCATCATAACTTCCGTTCTAAATGCAATTAAGACATTCTGTAAAGTAATCTGAACTAGTCAATGCTTCCTTTACAACTTTCATAAGTGTCGATCCGATCTGAGTTATGTAAGTGTTTCTATTACGAATCAATTTTGCCTTTATTCCTACAGAGTATTTTTATTACTTGAAATCACCAGAAATCATCATAACTTCCGTTCTAAATGTAATTAAGACATTCTGTAAAATAATTTGAACTAGTCAATGCATCTTTTACAACCTTCATAAGTGTCGATCTGATCTGAGTTATGTAAGTGTTTCTATTACGAGTCAATTTTGCCTTTATTCCTACAGAGTATTTTTATTACTTGAAATCACCAAAAATCATCATAACTTCCGTTCTAAATGCAATTAAGACATTCTGTAAAGTAATCTAAACTTGTAAATGCATCCTTTACAACTTTCATAAGTGTCGATCCAATCTGGGTTATGCAAGTAGTTCTATTACGAGTCAATTTTGCCTTTATTCCTACAGAGTATTGTTATTACTAGAAATCACCAGAAATCATCATAACTTCCGTTCTAAATGCAACTAAGACATTCTGTAAAGTAATCTGAACTTTTCAATGTTTCCTTTACAACTTTCATAAGTGTCGATCTGGTCTGAGTTATGTAAGTGTTTCTATTACGAGTCAATTTTGCCTTTATTCCTACAAAGTATTTTTATTACTTGAAATCACCAGAAATCATCACTATTTCCGTTCTAAATGCAATTAAGACATTCTGTAAAGTAATTTGAACTTGTTAATGCATCCTTTACAACTTTCATAAGTGTCGATCCGATCTGAGTTATGTAAGTGTTTCTATTACGAGTCAATTTTGCCTTTATTCCTACAGAGTATTTTTATTACTTGAAATCACCAGAAATCATCATAACTTCCGTTCTAAATTCAATTAAGACATTCTGTAAAGTAATTTGAACTTGTTAATGCATCCTTTACAGATCTGAGTTATGTAAGTGTTTCTATTACGAGTCAATTTTGCCTTTATTCCTACAGAGTATTTTTATTACTTGAAATCACCAGAAATCATCATAACTTCCGCTCTAAATGCAATTAAGACATTCTGTAAAGTAATTTTAACTTGACAATGTATTCTTTACAACTTTCATAAGTGTCGATCCGATCTGAGTTATGTAAGTGTTTCTATTACGAGTCAATTTTGCCTTTATTCCTACAGAGTATTTTTATTACTTGAAATCACCAGAAATCATCATAACTTCCGCTCTAAATGCAATTAAGACATTCTGTAAAGTAATTTTAACTTGACAATGTATTCTTTACAACTTTCATAAGTGTCGATCCGATCTGAGTTATGTAAGTGTTTCTATTACGAGTCAATTTTGCCTTTATTCCTACAGAGTATTGTTATTACTGAAAATCACCAGAAATCATCATAACTTCCGTTCTAAATGCAATTAAGACATTCTGTAAAGTAATTTGAACTAGTCAATGCATCCTTTATAACTTTCATAATTGTCGATTCGATCTGAGTTATGTAAGTGTTTCTATTACGAGTCAATTTTGCCTTTATTCCTACAGAGTATTGTTATTACTGGAAATCACCAGAAATCATCATAACTTCCGTTCTAAATGCAATTAAGACATTCTGTAAAGTAATTTTAACTTGTCAATGCATCCTTTACAACTTTCATAGGTGTCGATCCGATCTGATTTATGTAAGTGTTTCTATTACGAATCAATTTTGCCTTTATTCCTACAGAGTATTTTTATTACTTGAAATCACCAGAAATCATCATAACTTCCGTTCTAAATGTAATTAAAACATTCTGTAAAGTAATTTGAACTAGTCAATGCATCCTGTTCAACTTTCATAAGTGTCGATTCGATCTGAGTTATGTAAGTGTTTCTATTACGAGTCAATTTTGCCTTTATTCCTACAGAGTATATTTATTACTTGAAATCACCAGAAATCATCATAACTTCCGTTCTAAATGTAATTAAGACATTCTGTAAAGTGATTTGAACTTGTTAATGCATCTTTTACAACTTTCATAAGTGTCGATCCGATCTGAGTTATGTAAGTGTTTCTATTACGAGTCAATTTTGCCTTTATTCCTACAGAGTATTATTATTACTTGAAATCACCAGAAATCATCGTAACTTCCGTTCTAAATGCAATTAAGACATTCTGTAAAGTAATCTGAACTAGTCAATGCTTCCTTTACAACTTTCATAAGTGTCGATCCGATCTGATTTATGTAAGTGTTTCTATTACGAATCAATTTTGCCTTTATTCCTACAGAGTATTTTTATTACTTGAAATCACCAGAAATCATCATAACTTCCGTTCTAAATGTAATTAAGATATTCTGTAAAGTAATTTGAACTAGTCAATGCATCCTGTACAACTTTCATAGGTGTCGATCCGATCTGAGTTATGTAAGTGTTTCTATTACGTGTCAATTTTGCCTTTATTCCTACAGAGTATTTTTATTACTTGAAATCACCAGAAATCATCATAACTTCCGTTCTAAATGCAATTAAGACATTCTGTAAAGTAATTTGAACTTGTTAATGCATCCTTTACAACTTTAATAAGTGTCGATCCGATCTGAGTTATGTAAAAGTTTCTATTACGAGTCAATTTTGCCTTTATTCCTACAGAGTATTTTTATTACTTGAAATCACCAGAAATCATCATAACTTCCGTTCTAAATTCAATTAAGACATTCTGTAAAGTTGTTTGAACTTATTAATGCATCCTTTACAACTTTTATAAGTGTCGATCGGATCTGAGTTATGTAAGTGTTTCTATTACGAGTCAATTTTGCCTTTATTCCTACAGAGTATTTTTATTACTTGAAATCACCAGAAATCATCATAACTTCCGTTCTAAATGCAATTAAGACATTCTGTAAAGTAATTTGAACTTGTCAATGCATCCTTTACAACTTTTATAAGTGTCGATCCAATCTGAGTTATGTAAGTGGTTCTATTACGAGTCAATTTTGCCTTTATTCCTACAGAGTATTGTTATTACTGGAAATCACCAGAAATCATCATAACTTCCGTTCAAAATGCAACTAAGACATTCTGTAAAGTAATCTGAACTTTTCAATGCTTCCTTTACAACTTTCATAAGTGTCGATCCGGTCTGAGTTATGTAAGTGTTTCTATTACGAGTCAATTTTGCCTTTATTCCTACAGAGTATTTTTATTACTTGAAATCACCAGAAATCATCACTATTTCCGTTCTAAATGCAATTAAGACATTCTGTAAAGTAATTTGAACTTGTTAATGCATCCTTTACAACTTTCATAAGTGTCGATCCGATCTGAGTTATGTAAGTGTTTCTATTACGAGTCAATTTTGCCTTTATTCCTACAGAGTATTTTTATTACTGGAAATCACCAGAAATCATCATAACTTCCGTTCTAAATGTAATTAAGACATTCTGTAAAGTAATTTGAACTAGTCAATGCATCCTGTACAACTTTCATAAGTGTCGATCCGATCTGAGTTATGTAAGTATTTCTATTACGAGTCAATTGTGCCTTTATTCCTACAGAGTATTTTTATTACTTGAAATCACCAGAAATCATCATAACTTCCGTTCTAAATGTAATTAAGACATTCTGTAAAGTAATTTGAACTAGTCAATGCATCCTGTACAACTTTCATAAGTGTCGAACCGATCTGAGTTATGTAAGTGTTTCTATTACGAGTCAATTTTGCCTTTCTTCCTACAGAGTATTTTTATTACTTGAAATCACCAGAAATCATCATAACTTCCGTTCTAAATGCAATTAAGACATTCTGTAAAGTAATCTGAACTAGTCAATGCTTCCTTTACAACTTTCATAAGTGTCGATCCGATCTGAGTTATGTAAGTGTTTCTATTACGAATCAATTTTGCCTTTATTCCTACAGAGTATTGTTATTACTTGAAATCACCAGAAATCATCATAACTTCCGTTCTAAATGTAATTAAGACATTCTGTAAAATAATTTGAACTAGTCAATGCATCCTGTACAACTTTCATAGGTGTCGATCCGATCTGAGTTATGTAAGTGTTTCTATTACGTGTCAATTTTGCCTTTATTCCTACAGAGTATTTTTATTACTTGAAATCACCAGAAATCATCATAACTTCCGTTCTAAATGTAATTAAGACATTCTGTAAAGTAATTTAAACTTGTTAATGCATCTTTTACAACCTTCATAAGTGTCGATCTGATCTGAGTTATGTAAGTGTTTCTATTACGAGTCAATTTTGCCTTTATTCCTACAGAGTATTTTTATTACTTGAAATCACCAAAAATCATCATAACTTCCGTTCTAAATGCAATTAAGACATTCTGTAAAGTAATCTAAACTTGTAAATGCATCCTTTACAACTTTCATAAGTGTCGATCCAATCTGGGTTATGCAAGTAGTTCTATTACGAGTCAATTTTGCCTTTATTCCTACAGAGTATTGTTATTACTAGAAATCACCAGAAATCATCATAACTTCCGTTCTAAATGCAACTAAGACATTCTGTAAAGTAATCTGAACTAGTCAATGTTTCCTTTACAACTTTCATAAGTGTCGATCTGGTCTGAGTTATGTAAGTGTTTCTATTACGAGTCAATTTTGCCTTTATTCCTACAGAGTATTTTTATTACTTGAAATCACCAGAAATCATCACTATTTCCGTTCTAAATGCAATTAAGACATTCTGTAAAGTAATTTGAACTTGTTAATGCATCCTTTACAACTTTCATAAGTGTCGATCCGATCTGAGTTATGTAAGTGTTTCTATTACGAGTCAATTTTGCCTTTATTCCTACAGAGTATTTTTATTACTTGAAATCACCAGAAATCATCATAACTTCCGTTCTAAATTCAATTAAGACATTCTGTAAAGTAATTTGAACTTGTTAATGCATCCTTTACAGATCTGAGTTATGTAAGTGTTTCTATTACGAGTCAATTTTGCCTTTATTCCTACAGAGTATTTTTATTACTTGAAATCACCAGAAATCATCATAACTTCCGTTCTAAATGCAATTAAGACATTCTGTAAAGTAATTTGAACTTGTCAATGCATCCTTTACAACTTTCATAAGTGTCGATCCAATCTGAGTTATGTAAGTGGTTCTATTACGAGTCAATTTTGCCTTTATTCCTACAGAGTATTGTTATTACTGGAAATCACCAGAAATCATCATAACTTCCGTTCAAAATGCAATTAAGACATTCTGTAAAGTAATCTGAACTTTTCAATGCTTCCTTTACAACTTTCATAAGTGTCGATCCGGTCTGAGTTATGTAAGTGTTTCTATTACGAGTCAATTTTGCCTTTATTCCTACAGAGTATTTTTATTACTTGAAATCACCAGAAATCATCATAACTTCCGTTCTAAATGCAATTAAGACATTCTGAAAAGTAATTTGAACTTGTTAATGCATCCTTTACAACTTTCATAAGTGTCGATCCGATCTGAGTTATGTAAGTGTTTCTATTACGAATCAATTTTGCCTTTTTCCTACAGAGTATTTTTATTACTTGAAATCACCAGAAATCATCATAACTTCCGTTCTAAATGTAATTAAGACATTCTGTAAAGTAATTTGAACTAGTCAATGCATCCTGTACAACTTTCATAAGTGTCGATCCGATCTGAGTTATGTAAGTATTTCTATTACGAGTCAATTTTGCCTTTATTCCTACAGAGTATTTTTATTACTTGAAATCACCATAAATCATCATAACTTCCGTTCTAAATGTAATTAAGACATTCTGTAAAGTAATTTGAACTAGTCAATGCATCCTGTACAACTTTCATAAGTGTCGAACCGATCTGAGTTATGTAAGTGTTTCTATTACGAGTCAATTTTGCCTTTCTTCCTACAGAGTATTTTTATTACTTGAAATCACCAGAAATCATCATAACTTCCGTTCTAAATGCAATTAAGACATTCTGTAAAGTAATCTGAACTAGTCAATGCTTCCTTTACAACTTTCATAAGTGTCGATCCGATCTGAGTTATGTAAGTGTTTCTATTACGAATCAATTTTGCCTTTATTCCTACAGAGTATTTTTATTACTTGAAATCACCAGAAATCATCATAACTTCCGTTCTAAATGTAATTAAGACATTCTGTAAAATAATTTGAACTAGTCAATGCATCCTGTACAACTTTCATAATTGTCGATTCGATCTGAGTTATGTAAGTGTTTCTATTACGAGTCAATTTTGCCTTTATTCCTACAGAGTATTGTTATTACTGGAAATCACCAGAAATCATCATAACTTCCGTTCTAAATGCAATTAAGACATTCTGTAAAGTAATTTTAACTTGTCAATGCATCCTTTACAACTTTCATAGGTGTCGATCCGATCTGATTTATGTAAGTGTTTCTATTACGAATCAATTTTGCCTTTATTCCTACAGAGTATTTTTATTACTTGAAATCACCAGAAATCATCATAACTTCCGTTCTAAATGTAATTAAGACATTCTGTAAAGTAATTTGAACTAGTCAATGCATCCTGTTCAACTTTCATAAGTGTCGATTCGATCTGAGTTATGTAAGTGTTTCTATTACGAGTCAATTTTGCCTTTATTCCTACAGAGTATATTTATTACTTGAAATCACCAGAAATCATCATAACTTCCGTTCTAAATGTAATTAAGACATTCTGTACAGTGATTTGAACTTGTTAATGCATCTTTTAAAACTTTCATAAGTGTCGATCCGATCTGAGTTATGTAAGTGTTTCTATTACGAGTCAATTTTGCCTTTATTCCTACAGAGTATTATTATTACTTGAAATCACCAGAAATCATCGTAACTTCCGTTCTAAATGCAATTAAGACATTCTGTAAAGTAATCTGAACTAATCAATGCTTCCTTTACAACTTTCATAAGTGTCGATCCGACCTGATTTATGTAAGTGTTTCTATTACGAATCAATTTTGCCTTTATTCCTACAGAGTATTTTTATTACTTGAAATCACCAGAAATCATCATAACTTCCGTTCTAAATGTAATTAAGATATTCTGTAAAGTAATTTGAACTAGTCAATGCATCCTGTACAACTTTCATAGGTGTCGATCCGATCTGAGTTATGTAAGTGTTTCTATTACGTGTCAATTTTGCCTTTATTCCTACAGAGTATTTTTATTACTTGAAATCACCAGAAATCATCATAACTTCCGTTCTAAATGCAATTAAGACATTCTGTAAAGTAATTTGAACTTGTTAATGCATCCTTTACAACTTTCATAAGTGTCGATCCGATCTGAGTTATGTAAGTGTTTCTATTACGAGTCAATTTTGCCTTTATTCCTACAGAGTATTTTTATTACTTGAAATCAACAGAAATCATCATAACTTCCGTTCTAAATGTAATTAAGACATTCTGTAAAGTTATTTGAACTTGTTAATGCATCCTTTACAACTTTTATAAGTGTCGATCGGATCTGAGTTATGTAAGTGTTTCTATTACGAGTCAATTTTGCCTTTATTCCTACAGAGTATTTTTATTACTTGAAATCACCAGAAATCATCATAACTTCCGTTCTAAATGCAATTAAGACATTCTGTAAAGTAATTTGAACTTGTCAATGCATCCTTTACAACTTTTATAAGTGTCGATCCAATCTGAGTTATGTAAGTGGTTCTATTACGAGTCAATTTTGCCTTTATTCCTACAGAGTATTGTTATTACTGGAAATCACCAGAAATCATCATAACTTCCGTTCAAAATGCAACTAAGACATTCTGTAAAGTAATCTGAACTTTTCAATGCTTCCTCTACAACTTTCATAAGTGTCGATCCGGTCTGAGTTATGTAAGTGTTTCTATTACGAGTCAATTTTGCCTTTATTCCTACAGAGTATTTTTATTACTTGAAATCACCAGAAATCATCACTATTTCCGTTCTAAATGCAATTAAGACATTCTGTAAAGTAATTTAAACTTGTTAATGCATCCTTTACAACTTACATAAGTGTCGATCCGATCTGAGTTATGTAAGTGTTTCTATTACGAGTCAATTTTGCCTTTATTCCTACAGAGTATTTTTATTACTTGAAATCACCAGAAATCATCATAACTTCCGTTCTAAATGTAATTAAGACATTCTGTAAAGTAATTTGAACTAGTCAATGCATCCTGTACAACTTTCATAAGTGTCGATCCGATCTGAGTTATGTAAGTATTTCTATTACGAGTCAATTTTGCCTTTATTCCTACAGAGTATTTTTATTACTTGAAATCACCAGAAATCATCATAACTTCCGTTCTAAATGTAATTAAAACATTCTGTAAAGTAATTTGAACTAGTCAATGCATCCTGTACAACTTTCATAAGTGTCGAACCGATCTGAGTTATGTAAGTGTTTCTATTACGAGTCAATTTTGCCTTTCTTCCTACAGAGTATTTTTATTACTTGAAATCACCAGAAATCATCATAACTTCCGTTCTAAATGCAATTAAGACATTCTGTAAAGTAATCTGAACTAGTCAATGCTTCCTTTACAACTTTCATAAGTGTCGATCCGATCTGAGTTATGTAAGTGTTTCTATTACGAATCAATTTTGCCTTTATTCCTACAGAGTATTTTTATTACTTGAAATCACCAGAAATCATCATAACTTCCGTTCTAAATGTAATTAAGACATTCTGTAAAATAATTTGAACTAGTCAATGCATCCTGTACAACTTTCATAGGTGTCGATCCGATCTGAGTTATGTAAGTGTTTCTATTACGTGTCAATTTTGCCTTTATTCCTACAGAGTATTTTTATTACTTGAAATCACCAGAAATCATCATAACTTCCGTTCTAAATGTAATTAAGACATTCTGTAAAGTAATTGGAACTAGTCAATGCATCCTGTACAACTTTCATAAGTGTCGATCCGATCTGAGTTATGTAAGTGTTTCTATTACGAGTCAATTTTGCCTTTATTCCTACAGAGTATTTTTATTACTTGAAATCACCAGAAATCATCATAACTTCCGTTCTAAATGTAATTAAGACATTCTGTAAAGTAATTGGAACTAGTCAATGCATCCTGTACAACTTCCATAAGTGTCGATCCGATCTGAGTTATGTAAGTGTTTCTATTACGAATCAATTTTGCCTTTATTCCTACAGAGTATTTTTATTACTTGAAATCACCAGAAATCATCATAACTTCCGTTCTAAATGTAATTAAGACATTCTGTAAAATAATTTGAACTAGTCAATGCATCCTGTACAACTTTCATAGGTGTCGATCCGATCTGAGTTATGTAAGTGTTTCTATTACGAGTCAATTTTGCCTTTATTCCTACAGAGTATTTTTATTACTTGAAATCACCAGAAATCATCATAACTTCCGTTCTAAATGCAATTAAGACATTCTGTAAAGTAATCTAAACTTGTAAATGCATCCTTTACAACTTTCATAAGTGTCGATCCAATCTGGGTTATGCAAGTAGTTCTATTACGAGTCAATTATGCCTTTATTCCTACAGAGTATTGTTATTACTGGAAATCACCAAAAATCATCATAACTTCCGTTCTAAATGCAATTAAGACATTCTGTAAAGTAATCTGAACTTTTCAATGCTTCCTTTACAACTTTCATAAGTGTCGATCTGGTCTGAGTTATGTAAGTGTTTCTATTACGAGTCAATTTTGCCTTTATTCCTACAGAGTATTTTTATTACTTGAAATCACCAGAAATCATCATAACTTCCGTTCTAAATTCAATTAAGACATTCTGTAAAGTAATTTGAACTTGTTAATGCATCCTTTACAACTTTTATAAGTGTCGATCCGATCTGAGTTATGTAAGTGTTTCTATTACGAGTCAATTTTGCCTTTATTCCTACAGAGTATTTTTATTACTTGAAATCATCAGAAATCATCATAACTTCCGTTCTAAATGCAATTAAGACATTCTGTAAAGTAATTTGAACTTGTCAATGCATCCTTTACAACTTTCATAAGTGTCGATCCAATCTGAGTTATGTAAGTGGTTCTATTACGAGTCAATTTTGCCTTTATTCCTACAGAGTATTGTTATTACTGGAAATCACCAGAAATCATCATAACTTCCGTTCAAAATGCAATTAAGACATTCTGTAAAGTAATCTGAACTTTTCAATGCTTCCTTTACAACTTTCATAAGTGTCGATCCGGTCTGAGTTATGTAAGTGTTTCTATTACGAGTCAATTTTGCCTTTATTCCTACAGAGTATTTTTATTACTTGAAATCACCAGAAATCATCATAACTTCCGTTCTAAATGCAATTAAGACATTCTGAAAAGTAATTTGAACTTGTTAATGCATCCTTTACAACTTTCATAAGTGTCGATCCGATCTGAGTTATGTAAGTGTTTCTATTACGAATCAATTTTGCCTTTATTCCTACAGAGTATTTTTATTACTTGAAATCACCAGAAATCATCATAACTTCCGTTCTAAATGTAATTAAGACATTCTGTAAAGTAATTTGAACTAGTCAATGCATCCTTTACAACTTTCATAAGTGTCGATCCGATCTGAGTTATGTAAGTATTTCTATTACGAGTCAATTTTGCCTTTATTCCTACAGAGTATTTTTATTACTTGAAATCACCAGAAATCATCATAACTTCCGTTCTAAATGTAATTAAGACATTCTGTAAAGTAATTTGAACTAGTTAATGCATCCTGTACAACTTTCATAAGTGTCGAACCGATCTGAGTTATGTAAGTGTTTCTATTACGAGTCAATTTTGCCTTTCTTCCTACAGAGTATTTTTATTACTTGAAATCACCAGAAATCATCATAACTTCCGTTCTAAATGCAATTAAGACATTCTGTAAAGTAATCTGAACTAGTCAATGCTTCCTTTACAACTTTCATAAGTGTCGATCCGATCTGAGTTATGTAAGTGTTTCTATTACGAATCAATTTTGCCTTTATTCCTACAGAGTATTTTTATTACTTGAAATCACCAGAAATCATCATAACTTCCGTTCTAAATGTAATTAAGACATTCTGTAAAATAATTTGAACTAGTCAATGCATCCTGTACAACTTTCATAATTGTCGATCCGATCTGAGTTATGTAAGTGTTTCTATTACGAGTCAATTTTGCCTTTATTCCTACAGAGTATTGTTATTACTGGAAATCACCAGAAATCATCATAACTTCCGTTCTAAATGCAATTAAGACATTCTGTAAAGTAATTTTAACTTGTCAATGCATCCTTTACAACTTTCATAGGTGTCGATCCGATCTGATTTATGTAAGTGTTTCTATTACGAATCAATTTTGCCTTTATTCCTACAGAGTATTTTTATTACTTGAAATCACCAGAAATCATCATAACTTCCGTTCTAAATGTAATTAAGACATTCTGTAAAGTAATTTGAACTAGCCAATGCATCCTGTTCAACTTTCATAAGTGTCGATTCGATCTGAGTTATGTAAGTGTTTCTATTACGAGTCAATTTTGCCTTTATTCCTACAGAGTATATTTATTACTTGAAATCACCAGAAATCATCATAACTTCCGTTCTAAATGTAATTAAGACATTCTGTAAAGTGATTTGAACTTGTTAATGCATCTTTTACAACTTTCATAAGTGTCGATCCGATCTGAGTTATGTAAGTGTTTCTATTACGAGTCAATTTTGCCTTTATTCCTACAGAGTATTATTATTACTTGAAATCACCAGAAATCATCGTAACTTCCGTTCTAAATGCAATTAAGACATTCTGTAAAGTAATCTGAACTAATCAATGCTTCCTTTACAACTTTCATAAGTGTCGATCCGATCTGATTTATGTAAGTGTTTCTATTACGAATCAATTTTGCCTTTATTCCTACAGAGTATTTTTATTACTTGAAATCACCAGAAATCATCATAACTTCCGTTCTAAATGTAATAAAGATATTCTGTAAAGTAATTTGAACTAGTCAATGCATCCTGTACAACTTTCATAGGTGTCGATCCGATCTGAGTTATGTAAGTGTTTCTATTACGTGTCAATTTTGCCTTTATTCCTACAGAGTATTTTTATTACTTGAAATCACCAGAAATCATCATAACTTCCGTTCTAAATGCAATTAAGACATTCTGTAAAGTAATTTGAACTTGTTAATGCATCCTTTACAACTTTCATAAGTGTCGATCCGATCTGAGTTATGTAAGTGTTTCTATTACGAGTCAATTTTGCCTTTATTCCTACAGAGTATTTTTATTACTTGAAATCAACAGAAATCATCATAACTTCCGTTCTAAATGTAATTAAGACATTCTGTAAAGTTATTTGAACTTGTTAATGCATCCTTTACAACTTTTATAAGTGTCGATCGGATCTGAGTTATGTAAGTGTTTCTATTACGAGTCAATTTTGCCTTTATTCCTACAGAGTATTTTTATTACTTGAAATCACCAGAAATCATCATAACTTCCGTTCTAAATGCAATTAAGACATTCTGTAAAGTAATTTGAACTTGTCAATGCATCCTTTACAACTTTCATAAGTGTCGATCCAATCTGAGTTATGTAAGTGGTTCTATTACGAGTCAATTTTGCCTTTATTCCTACAGAGTATTGTTATTACTGGAAATCACCAGAAATCATCATAACTTCCGTTCAAAATGCAACTAAGACATTCTGTAAAGTAATCTGAACTTTTCAATGCTTCCTTTACAACTTTCATAAGTGTCGATCCGGTCTGAGTTATGTAAGTGTTTCTATTACGAGTCAATTTTGCCTTTATTCCTACAGAGTATTTTTATTACTTGAAATCACCAGAAATCATCACTATTTCCGTTCTAAATGCAATTAAGACATTCTGTAAAGTAATTTGAACTTGTTAATGCATCCTTTACAACTTTCATAAGTGTCGATCCGATCTGAGTTATGTAAGTGTTTCTATTACGAGTCAATTTTGCCTTTATTCCTACAGAGTATTTTTATTACTGGAAATCACCAGAAATCATCATAACTTCCGTTTTAAATGTAATTAAGACATTCTGTAAAGTAATTTGAACTAGTCAATGCATCCTGTACAACTTTCATAAGTGTCGATCCGATCTGAGTTATGTAAGTATTTCTATTACGAGTCAATTTTGCCTTTATTCCTACAGAGTATTTTTATTACTTGAAATCACCAGAAATCATCATAACTTCCGTTCTAAATGTAATTAAGACATTCTGTAAAGTAATTTGAACTAGTCAATGCATCCTGTACAACTTTCATAAGTGTCGAACCGATCTGAGTTATGTAAGTGTTTCTATTACGAGTCAATTTTGCCTTTCTTCCTACAGAGTATTTTTATTACTTGAAATCACCAGAAATCATCATAACTTCCGTTCTAAATGCAATTAAGACATTCTGTAAAGTAATCTGAACTAGTCAATGCTTCCTTTACAACTTTCATAAGTGTCGATCCGATCTGAGTTATGTAAGTGTTTCTATTACGAATCAATTTTGCCTTTATTCCTACAGAGTATTTTTATTACTTGAAATCACCAGAAATCATCATAACTTCCGTTCTAAATGTAATTAAGACATTCTGTAAAATAATTTGAACTAGTCAATGCATCCTGTACAACTTTCATAGGTGTCGATCCGATCTGAGTTATGTAAGTGTTTCTATTACGTGTCAATTTTGCCTTTATTCCTACAGAGTATTTTTATTACTTGAAATCACCAGAAATCATCATAACTTCCGTTCTAAATGTAATTAAGACATTCTGTAAAGTAATTGGAACTAGTCAATGCATCCTGTACAACTTTCATAAGTGTCGATCCGATCTGAGTTATGTAAGTGTTTCTATTACGAGTCAATTTTGCCTTTATTCCTACAGAGTATTTTTATTACTTGAAATCACCAGAAATCATCATAACTTCCGTTCTAAATGTAATTAAGACATTCTGTAAAGTAATTGGAACTAGTCAATGCATCCTGTACAACTTTCATAAGTGTCGATCCGATCTGAGTTATGTAAGTGTTTCTATTACGAGTCAATTTTGCCTTTATTCCTACAGAGTATTTTTATTACTTGAAATCACCAGAAATCATCATAACTTCCGTTCTAAATGCAATTAAGACATTCTGTAAAGTAATCTAAACTTGTAAATGCATACTTTACAACTTTCATAAGTGTCGATCCAATCTGGGTTATGCAAGTAGTTCTATTACGAGTCAATTTTGCCTTTATTCCTACAGAGTATTGTTATTACTGGAAATCACCAAAAATCATCATAACTTCCGTTTTCAATGCAATTAAGACATTCTGTAAAGTAATCTGAACTTTTCAATGCTTCCTTTACAACTTTCATAAGTGTCGATCTGGTCTGAGTTATGTAAGTGTTTCTATTACGAGTCAATTTTGCCTTTATTCCTACAGAGTATTTTTATTACTTGAAATCACCAGAAATCATCACTATTTCCGTTCTAAATGCAATTAAGACATTCTGTAAAGTAATTTGAACTTGTTAATGCATCCTTTACAACTTTCATAAGTGTCGATCCGATCTGAGTGATGTAAGTGTTTCTATTACGAGTCAATTTTGCCTTTATTCCTACAGAGTATTTTTATTACTTGAAATCACCAGAAATCATCATAACTTCCGTTCTAAATTCAATTAAGACATTCTGTAAAGTAATTTGAACTTGTTAATGCATCCTTTACAACTTTTATAAGTGTCGATCCGATCTGAGTTATGTAAGTGTTTCTATTACGAGTCAATTTTGCCTTTATTCCTACAGAGTATTTTTATTACTTGAAATCACCAGAAATCATCATAACTTCCGTTCTAAATGCAATTAAGACATTCTGTAAAGTAATTTGAACTTGTCAATGCATCCTTTACAACTTTCATAAGTGTCGATCCAATCTGAGTTATGTAAGTGGTTCTATTACGAGTCAATTTTGCCTTTATTCCTACAGAGTATTGTTATTACTGGAAATCACCAGAAATCATCATGACTTCCGTTCAAAATGCAATTAAGACATTCTGTAAAGTAATCTGAACTTGTTAATGCTTCCTTTACAACTTTCATAAGTGTCGATCCGGTCTGAGTTATGTAAGTGTTTCTATTACGAGTCAATTTTGCCTTTATTCCTACAGAGTATTTTTATTACTTGAAATCACCAGAAATCATCACTATTTCCGTTCTAAATGCAATTAAGACATTCTGTAAAGTAATTTGAACTTGTTAATGCATCCTTTACAACTTTCATAAGTGTCGATCCGATCTGAGTTATGTAAGTGTTTCTATTACGAGTCAATTTTGCCTTTATTCCTACAGAGTATTTTTATTACTTGAAATCACCAGAAATCATCATAACTTCCGTTCTAAATGTAATTAAGACATTCTGTAAAGTAATTTGAACTAGTCAATGCATCCTGTACAACTTTCATAAGTGTCGATCCGATCTGAGTTATGTAAGTGTTTCTATTACGAGTCAATTTTGCCTTTATTCCTACAGAGTATTTTTATTACTTGAAATCACCAGAAATCATCATAACTTCCGTTCTAAATGTAATTAAGACATTCTGTAAAGTAATTTGAACTAGTCAATGCATCCTGTACAACTTTCATAAGTGTCGACCCGATCTGAGTTATGTAAGTGTTTCTATTACGAGTCAATTTTGCCTTTATTCCTACAGAGTATTTTTATTACTTGAAATCACCAGAAATCATCATAACTTCCGTTCTAAATGCAATTAAGACATTCTGTAAAGTAATTTGAACTTGTTAATGCATCCTTTACAACTTTCATAAGTGTCGATCCGATCTGAGTTATGTAAGTGTTTCTATTACGAATCAATTTTGCCTTTATTCCTACAGAGTATTTTTATTACTTGAAATCACCAGAAATCATCATAACTTCCGTTCTAAATGTAATTAAGACATTCTGTAAAGTAATTTGAACTAGTCAATGCATCCTGTACAATTTTCATAAGTGTCGATCCGATCTGAGTTATGTAAGTATTTCTATTACGAGTCAATTTTGCCTTTATTCCTACAGAGTATTTTTATTACTTGAAATCACCAGAAATCATCATAACTTCCGTTCTAAATGTAATTAAGACATTCTGTAAAGTAATTTGAACTAGTCAATGCATCTTGTACAACTTTTATAAGTGTCGAACCGATCTGAGTTATGTAAGTGTTTCTATTACGAGTCAATTTTGCCTTTCTTCCTACAGAGTATTTTTATTACTTGAAATCACCAGAAATCATCATAACTTCCGTTCTAAATGCAATTAAGACATTCTGTAAAGTAATCTGAACTAGTCAATGCTTCCTTTACAACTTTCATAAGTGTCGATCCGATCTGAGTTATGTAAGTGTTTCTATTACGAATCAATTTTGCCTTTATTCCTACAGAGTATTTTTATTACTTGAAATCACCAGAAATCATCATAACTTCCGTTCTAAATGTTATTAAGACATTCTGTAAAATAATTTGAACTAGTCAATGCATCCTGTACAACTTTCATAGGTGTCGATCCGATCTGAGTTATGTAAGTGTTTCTATTACGTGTCAATTTTGCCTTTATTCCTACAGAGTATTTTTATTACTTGAAATCACCAGAAATCATCATAGCTTCCGTTCTAAATGTAATTAAGACATTCTGTAAAGTAATTGGAACTAGTCAATGCATCCTGTACAACTTTCATAAGTGTCGATCCGATCTGAGTTATGTAAGTGTTTCTATTACGAGTCAATTTTGCCTTTATTCCTACAGAGTATTTTTATTACTTGAAATCACCAGAAATCATCATAACTTCCGTTCTAAATGTAATTAAGACATTCTGTAAAGTAATTTGAACTTGTTAATGCATCTTTTACAACCTTCATAAGTGTCGATCTGATCTGAGTTATGTAAGTGTTTCTATTACGAGTCAATTTTGCCTTTATTCCTACAGAGTATTTTTATAACTTGAAATCACCAGAAATCATCATAACTTCCGTTCTAAATGCAATTAAGACATTCTGTAAAGTAATCTAAACTTGCAAATGCATCCTTTACAACTTTCATAAGTGTCGATCCAATCTGGGTTATGCAAGTAGTTCTATTACGAGTCAATTTTGCCTTTATTCCTACAGAGTATTGTTATTACTGGAAATCACCAGAAATCATCATAACTTCCGTTCTAAATGCAATTAAGACATTCTGTAAAGTAATCTGAACTTTTCAATGCTTCCTTTACAACTTTCATAAGTGTCGATCTGATCTGAGTTATGTAAGTGTTTCTATTACGAGTCAATTTTGCCTTTATTCCTACAGAGTATTTTTATTACTTGAAATCACCAGAAATCATCACTATTTCCGTTCTAAATGCAATTAAGACATTCTGTAAAGTAATTTGAACTTGTTAATGCATCCTTTACAACTTTCATAAGTGTCGATCCGATCTGAGTTATGTAAGTGTTTCTATTACAAGTCAATTTTGCCTTTATTCCTACAGAGTATTTTTATTACTTGAAATCACCAGAAATCATCATAACTTCCGTTCTAAATTCAATTAAGACATTCTGTAAAGTAATTTGAACTTGTTAATGCATCCTGTACAACTTTTATAAGTGTCGATCCGATCTGAGTTATGTAAGTGTTTCTATTACGAGTCAATTTTGCCTTTATTCCTACAGAGTATTTTTATTACTTGAAATCACCAGAAATCATCATAACTTCCGTTCTAAATGCAATTAAGACATTCTGTAAAGTAATTTGAACTTGTCAATGCATCCTTTACAACTTTCATAAGTGTCGATCCAATCTGAGTTATGTAAGTGGTTCTATTACGAGTCAATTTTGCCTTTATTCCTACAGAGTATTGTTATTACTGGAAATCACCAGAAATCATCATAACTTCCGTTCAAAATGCAATTAAGACATTCTGTAAAGTAATCTAAACTTTTCAATGCTTCCTTTACAACTTTCATAAGTGTCGATCCGGTCTGAGTTATGTAAGTGTTTCTATTACGAGTCAATTTTGCCTTTATTCCTACAGAGTATTTTTATTACTTGAAATCACCAGAAATCATCACTATTTCCGTTCTAAATGCAATTAAGACATTCTGTAAAGTAATTTGAACTTGTTAATGCATCCTTTACAACTTTCATAAGTGTCGATCCGATCTGAGTTATGTAAGTGTTTCTATTACGAGTCAATTTTGCCTTTATTCCTACAGAGTATTTTTATTACTTGAAATCACCAGAAATCATCATAACTTCCGTTCTAAATGTAATTAAGACATTCTGTAAAGTAATTTGAACTAGTCAATGCATCCTGTACAACTTTCATAAGTGTCGATCCGATCTGAGTTATGTAAGTGTTTCTATTACGAGTCAATTTTGCCTTTATTCCTACAGAGTATTTTTATTACTTGAAATCACCAGAAATCATCATAACTTCCGTTCTAAATGTAATTAAGACATTCTGTAAAGTAATTTGAACTAGTCAATGCATCCTGTACAACTTTCATAAGTGTCGACCCGATCTGAGTTATGTAAGTGTTTCTATTACGAGTCAATTTTGCCTTTATTCCTACAGAGTATTTTTATTACTTGAAATCACCAGAAATCATCATAACTTCCGTTCTAAATGCAATTAAGACATTCTGTAAAGTAATTTGAACTTGTTAATGCATCCTTTACAACTTTCATAAGTGTCGATCCGATCTGAGTTATGTAAGTGTTTCTATTACGAATCAATTTTGCCTTTATTCCTACAGAGTATTTTTATTACTTGAAATCACCAGAAATCATCATAACTTCCGTTCTAAATGTAATTAAGACATTCTGTAAAGTAATTTGAACTAGTCAATGCATCCTGTACAACTTTCATAAGTGTCGATCCGATCTGAGTTATGCAAGTGTTTCTATTACGAGTCAATTTTGCCTTTATTCCTACAGAGTATTGTTATTACTTGAAATCACCAGAAATCATCACTATTTCCGTTCTAAATGCAATTAAGACATTCTGTAAAGTAATTTGAACTTGTTAATGCATCCTTTACAACTTTCATAAGTGTCGATCCGATCTGAGTTATGTAAGTGTTTCTATTTCGAGTCAATTTTGCCTTTATTCCTACAGAGTATTTTTATTACTTGAAATTACCAGAAATCATCATAACTTCCGCTCTAAATGCAATTAAGACATTCTGTAAAGTAATTTGAACTAGTCAATGCATCCTGTACAACTTTTATGAGTGTCGATCCGATCTGAGTTAGGTAAGTGTTTCTATTACGAGTCAATTTTGCCTTTATTCCTACAGAGTATTTTTATTACTTGAAATCACCAGAAATCATCATAACTTCCGTTCTAAATGTAATTAAGACATTCTGTAAAGTAATTGGAACTAGTCAATGCATCCTGTACAACTTTCATAAGTGTCGATCCGATCTGAGTTATGTAAGTGTTTCTATTACGAGTCAATTTTGCCTTTATTCCTACAGAGTATTTTTATTACTTGAAATCACCAGAAATCATCATAACTTCCGTTTCAAATGTAATTAAGACATTCTGTAAAGTAATTTGAACTTGTTAATGCATCTTTTACAACCTTCATAAGTGTCGATCCGATCTGAGTTATGTAAGTGTTTCTATTACGAGTCAATTTTGCCTTTATTCCTACAGAGTATTTTTATTACTTGAAATCACCAGAAATCATCATAACTTCCGTTCTAAATGCAATTAAGACATTCTGTAAAGTAATCTAAACTTGTAAATGCATCCTTTACAACCTTCATAAGTGTCGATCCAATCTGGGTTATACAAGTGGTTCTATTACGAGTCAATTTTGCCTTTATTCCTACAGAGTATTGTTATTACTGGAAATCACCAGAAATCATCATAACTTCCGTTCTAAATGCAATTAAGACATTCTGTAAAGTAATCTGAACTTTTCAATGCTTCCTTTACAACTTTCATAAGTGTCGATCTGGTCTGAGTTATGTAAGTGTTTCTATTACGAGTCAATTTTGCCTTTATTCCTACAGAGTATTGTTATTACTTGGAATCACCAGAAATCATCACTATTTCCGTTCTAAATGCAATTAAGACATTCTGTAAAGTAATTTGAACTTGTTAATGCATCCTTTACAACTTTCATAAGTGTCGATCCGATCTGAGTTATGTAAGTGTTTCTATTACGAGTCAATTTTGCCTTTATTCCTACAGAGTATTTTTATTACTTGAAATCACCAGAAATCATCATAACTTCCGTTCTAAATGTAATTAAGACATTCTGTAAAGTAATTTGAACTTGTCATGCATCCTTTACAACTTTCATAAGTGTCGATCCGATCTGAGTTATGTAAGTGTTTCTATTACGAGTCAATTTTGCCTTTATTCCTACAGAGTATTTTTATTACTTGAAATCACCAGAAATCATCATAACTTCCGTTCTAAATGCACTTAAGACATTCTGTAAAGTAATTTGAACTTGTCAATGCATCCTTTACAAATTTCATAAGTGTCGATCCAATCTGAGTTATGTAAGTGGTTCTATTACGAGTCAATTTTGCCTTTATTCCTACAGAGTATTGCTATTACTGGAAATCACCAGAAATCATCATAACTTCCGTTCTAAATGCAATTAAGACATTCTGTAAAGTAATCTGAACTTTTCAATGCTTCCTTTACAACTTTCATAAGTGTCGATCCGGTCTGAGTTATGTAAGTGTTTCTATTACGAGTCAATTTTGCCTTTATTCCTACAGAGTATTTTTATTACTTGAAATCACCAGAAATCATCATAACTTCCGTTCTAAATGCAATTAAGACATTCTGTAAAGTAATTTGAACTTGTTAATGCATCCTTTACAACTTTCATAAGTGTCGATCCGATCTGAGTTATGTAAGTGTTTCTATTACGAGTCAATTTTGCCTTCATTCCTACAAAGTATTTTTATTACTTGAAATCACCAGAAATCATCATAACTTCCGCTCTAAATGCAATTAAGACATTCTGTAAAGTAATTTGAACTTGTCAATGTATTCTTTACAACTTTCATAAGTGTCGATCCGATCTGAGTTATGTAAGTGTTTCTATTACGAGTCAATTTTGCCTTTATTCCTACAGAGTATTGTTATTACTGAAAATCACCAGAAATCATCATAACTTCCGTTCTAAATGCAATTAAGACATTCTGTAAAGTAATCTAAACTTGTCAATGCATCCTTTACAACTTTTATAATTGTATATTCGATCTGAGTTATGTAAGTGTTTCTATTACGAGTCAATTTTGCCTTTATTCCTACAGAGTATTGTTATTACTTGAAATCACCAGAAATCATCATAACTTCCGTTCTAAATGCAATTAAGACATTCTGTAAAGTAATTTTAACTTGTCAATGCATCCTTTACAACTTTCATAGGTGTCGATCCGTCTGAGTTATGTTAGTGTTTCTATTACGAGTCAATTTTGCCTTTATTCCTACAGAGTATTGTTATTACTGGAAATCACCAGAAATCATCATAACTTTCGTTCTAAATGCAACTAAGACATTCTGTAAAGTAATTTGAACTAGTCAATGCATCCTGTACAACTTTCATAAGTGTCGATCCGATCTGAGTTATGTAAGTGTTTCTATTACGAGTCAATTTTGCCTTTATTCCTACAGAGTATTTTTATTACTTGAAATCACCAGAAATCATCATAACTTCCGTTCTAAATGTAATTAAGACATTCTGTAAAGTAATTTGAACTAGTCAATGCATCCTGTACAACTTTCATAAGTGTCGATCCGATCTGAGTTATGTAAGTGTTTCTATTACGAGTCAATTTTGCCTTTATTCCTACAGAGTATTTTTATTACTTGAAATCACCAGAAATCATCATAACTTCCGTTCTAAATGTAATTAAGATATTCTGTAAAGTAATTTGAACTAGTCAATGCATCCTGTACAACTTTCATAAGTGTCGATCCGATCTGAGTTATGTAAGTGTTTCTATTACGAGTCAATTTTGCCTTTATTCCTACAGAGTATTTTTATTACTTGAAATCACCAGAAATCATCATAACTTCCGTTCTAAATGTAATTAAGACATTCTGTAAAGTAATTTGAACTTGTTAATGCATCCTTTACAACTTTCATAAGTGTCGATCCGATCTGAGTTATGTAAGTGTTTCTATTACGAGTCAATTTTGCCTTTATTCCTACAGAGTATTTTTATTACTGGAAATCACCAGAAATCATCATAACTTCCGTTCTAAATGCAATTAAGACATTCTGTAAAGTAATCTAAACTTGTAAATGCATCCTTTACAACTTTCATAAGTGTCGATCCAATCTGAGTTATGTAAGTGGTTCTATTACGAGTCAATTTTGCCTTTATTCCTACAGAGTATTGTTATTACTGGAAATCACCAGAAATCATCATAACTTCCGTTCTAAATGCAATTAAGACATTCTGTAAAGTAACCTGAACTTTTCAATGCTTCCTTTACAACTTTCATAAGTGTCGATCTGGTCTGAGTTATGTAAGTGTTTCTATTACGAGTCAATTTTGCCTTTATTCCTACAGAGTACTGTTATTACTTGAAATCACCAGAAATCATCACTATTTCCGTTCTAAATGCAATTAAGACATTCTGTAAAGTAATTTGAACTTGTTAATGCATCCTTTACAACTTTCATATGTGTCGATCCGATCTGAGTTATGTAAGTGTTTCTATTACGAGTCAATTTTGCCTTTATTCCTACAGAGTATTTTTATTACTTGAAATCACCATAAATCATCATAACTTCCGTTCTAAATGCAATTAAGACATTCTGTAAAGTAATCTGAACTAGTCAATGCTTCCTTTACAACTTTCATAAGTGTCGATCCGATCTGAGTTATGTAAGTGTTTCTATTACGAATCAATTTTGCCTTTATTCCTACAGAGTATTTTTATTACTTGAAATCACCAGAAATCATCATAACTTCCGTTCTAAATGTAATTAAGACATTCTGTAAAGTAATTTGAACTAGTCAATGCATCCTGTACAACTTTCATAAGTGTCGATCCGATCTGAGTTATGTAAGTGTTTCTATTACGAGTCAATTTTGCCTTTATTCCTACAGAGTATTTTTATTACTTGAAATCACCAGAAATCATCATAACTTCCGTTCTAAATGCAATTAAGACATTCTGTAAAGTAATTTGAACTTGTTAATGCATCCTTTACAACTTTCACAAGTGTCGATCCGACCTGAGTTATGTAAGTGTTTCTATTACGAGTCAATTTTGCCTTTATTCCTACAGAGTATTTTTATTACTTGAAATCACCAGAAATCATCATAACTTCCGTTCTAAATGCAATTAAGACATTCTGTAAAGTAATTTGAACTTGTTAATGCATCCTGTACAACTTTTATAAGTGTCGATCCGATCTGAGTTATGTAAGTGTTTCTATTACGAGTCAATTTTGCCTTTATTCCTACAGAGTATTTTTATTACTTGAAATCACCAGAAATCATCATAACTTCCGTTCTAAATGCAATTAAGACATTCTGTATAGTAATCTAAACTTGTCAATGCATCTTGTACAACTTTTATAAGTGTCGATCCAATCTGAGTTATGTAAGTGGTTCTATTACGAGTCAATTTTGCCTTTATTCCTACAGAGTATTGTTATTACTGGAAATCACCAGAAATCATCATAACTTCCGTTCAAAATGGAAATGCAATTAAGACATTCTGTAAAGTAATCTGAACTTTTCAATGCTTCCTTTACAATTTTCATAAGTGTCGATCCGATCTGAGTTATGTAAGTGTTTCTATTACGAGTCAATTTTGCCTTTATTCCTACAGAGTATTTTTATTACTTGAAATCACCAGAAATCAACATAACTTCC
Organism: Nephrotoma flavescens; assembly: GCA_932526605.1. Taxonomy (NCBI): domain Eukaryota; kingdom Metazoa; phylum Arthropoda; class Insecta; order Diptera; family Tipulidae; genus Nephrotoma; species Nephrotoma flavescens. Next base: position 446,699 of record CAKOBK010000046.1, read on the forward strand.
GTTCTAAATGCAATTAAGACATTCTGTAAAGTAATTTGAACTTGTTAATGCATCCTTTACAACTTTCATAAGTGTCGATCCGATCTGAGTTATGTAAGTGTTTCTATTACGAGTCAATTTTGCCTTTATTCCTACAGAGTATTTTTATTACTTGAAATCACCAGAAATCATCATAACTTCCGTTCTAAATGTAATTAAGACATTCTGTAAAGTAATTTGAACTAGTCAATGCATCCTGTACAATTTTCATAAGTGTCGATCCGATCTGAGTTATGTAAGTGTTTCTATTACGAGTCAATTTTGCCTTTATTCCTACAGAGTATTTTTATTACTTGAAATCACCAGAAATCATCATAACTTCCGTTCTAAATGTAATTAAGACATTCTGTAAAGTAATTTGAACTAGTCAATGCATCTTGTACAACTTTCATAAGTGTCGATCCGATCTGAGTTATGTAAGTGTTTCTATTACGAGTCAATTTTGCCTTTATTCCTACAGAGTATTTTTATTACTTGAAATCACCAGAAATCATCATAACTTCCGTTCTAAATGCAATTAAGACATTCTGTAATGTAATTTGAACTAGTCAATGCATCCTGTTCAACTTTCATAAGTGTCGATTCGATCTGAGTTATGTAAGTGTTTCTATTACGAGTCAATTTTGCCTTTATTCCTACAGAGTATTTTTATTACTTGAAATCACCAGAAATCATCATAACTTCCGTTCTAAATGCAATTAAGACATTCTGTAAAGTAATCTAAACTTGCAAATGCATCCTTTACAACTTTCATAAGTATCGATCTAATCTGGGTTATGCAAGTGGTTCTATTACGAGTCAATTTTGCCTTTATTCCAACAGAGTATTGTTATTACTGGAAATCACCAGAAATCATCATAACTTCCGTTCTAAATGCAATTAAGACATTCTGTAAAGTAATCTGAACTTTTCAATGCTTCCTTTACAACTTTCATAAGTGTCGATCTGGTCTGAGTTATGTAAGTGTTTCTATTACAAGTCAATTTGGCCTTTATTCCTACAGAGTATTGTTATTACTTGAAATCACCAGAAATCATCACTATTTCCGTTCTAAATGCAATTAAGACATTCTGTAAAGTAATTTGAACTTGTTAATGCATCCTTTACAACTTTCATAAGTGTCGATCCGATCTGAGTTATGTAAGTGTTTCTATTACGAGTCAATTTTGCCTTTATTCCTACAGAGTATTTTTATTACTTGAAATCACCAGAAATCATCATAACTTCCGTTCTAAATGTAATTAAGACATTCTGTAAAGTAATTTGAACTAGTCAATGCATCCTTTACAACTTTCATAAGTGTCGATCCGATCTGAGTTATGTAAGTGTTTCTATTACGAGTCAATTTTGCCTTTATTCCTACAGAGTATTTTTATTACTTGAAATCACCAGAAATCATCATAACTTCCGTTCTAAATGCACTTAAGACATTCTGTAAAGTAATTTGAACTTGTCAATGCATCCTTTACAACTTTCATAAGTGTCGATCCAATCTGAGTTATGTAAGTGGTTCTATTACGAGTCAATTTTGCCTTTATTCCTACAGAGTATTGCTATTACTGGAAATCACCAGAAATCATCATAACTTCCGTTCTAAATGCAATTAAGACATTCTGTAAAGTAACCTGAACTTTTCAATGCTTCCTTTACAACTTTCATAAGTGTCGATCCGGTCTGAGTTATGTAAGTGTTTCTATTACGAGTCAATTTTGCCTTTATTCCTACAGAGTATTGTTATTACTTGAAATCACCAGAAATCATCACTATTTCCGTTCTAAATGCAATTAGGACATTCTGTAAAGTAATTTGAACTTGTTAATGCATCCTTTACAACTTTCATAAGTGTCGATCCGATCTGAGTTATGTAAGTGTTTCTATTACGAGTCAATTTTGCCTTTATTCCTACAGAGTATTTTTATTACTTGAAATCACCAGAAATCATCATAACTTCCGCTCTAAATGCAATTAAGACATTCTGTAAAGTAATTTTAACTTGTCAATGTATTCTTTACAACTTTCATAAGTGTCGATTCGATCTGAGTTATGTAAGTGTTTCTATTACGAGTCAATTTTGCCTTTATTCCTACAGAGTATTGTTATTACTGAAAATCACCAGAAATCATCATAACTTCCGTTCTAAATGCAATTAAGACATTCTGTAAAGTAATTTGAACTAGTCAATGCATCCTTTACAACTTTCATAATTGTCGATTCGATCTGAGTTATGTAAGTGTTTCTATTACGAGTCAATTTTGCCTTTATTCCTACAGAGTATTGTTATTACTGGAAATCACCAGAAATCATCATAACTTTCGTTCTAAATGCAACTAAGACATTCTGTAAAGTAATTTGAACTAGTCAATGCATCTTGTACAACTTTCATAAGTGTCGATCCGAACTGAGTTATGTAAGTGTTTCTATTACGAGTCAATTTTGCCTTTATTCCTACAGAGTATTTTTATTACTTGAAATCACCAGAAATCATCAAACCTTCCGTTCTAAATGTAATTAAGACATTCTGTAAAGTAATTTGAACTAGTCAATGCATCCTGTTCAACTTTCATAAGTGTCGATTCGATCTGAGTTATGTAAGTGTTTCTATTACGAGTCAATTTTGCCTTTATTCCTACAGAGTATATTTATTACTTGAAATCACCAGAAATCATCATAACTTCCGTTCTAAATGTAATTAAGACATTCTGTAAAGTAATTTGAACTAGTCAATGCATCCTGTACAACTTCCATAAGTGTCGATCCGATCTGAGTTATGTAAGTGTTTCTATTACGAGTCAATTTTGCCTTTATTCCTACAGAGTATTTTTATTACTTGAAATCACCAGAAATCATCATAACTTCCGTTCTAAATGTAATTAAGACATTCTGTAAAGTAATCTGAACTTGTTAATGCATCTTTTACAACTTTCATAAGTGTCGATCCGATCTGAGTTATGTAAGTGTTTCTATTACGAGTCAATTTTACCTTTATTCCTACAGAGTATTTTTATTACTTGAAATCACCAGAAATCATCATAACTTCCGTTCTAAATGCAATTAAGACATTCTGTAAAGTAATCTAAACTTGTAAATGCATCCTTTACAACTTTCATAAGTGTCGATCCAATCTGAGTATCGTAAGTGGTTCTATTACGAGTCAATTTTGCCTTTATTCCTACAGAGTATTGTTATTACTGGAAATCACCAGAAATCATCATAACTTCCGTTCTAAATGTAATTAAGACATTCTGTAAAGTAATCTGAACTAGTCAATGCTTCCTTTACAACTTTCATAAGTGTCGATCCGATCTGAGTTATGTAAGTGTTTCTATTACGAATCAATTTTGCCTTTATTCCTACAGAGTATATTTATTACTTGAAATCACCAGAAATCATCATAACTTCCGTTCTAAATGTAATTAAGACATTCTGTAAAGTAATTTGAACTAGTCAATGCATCCTGTACAACTTTCATAAGTATCGATCCGATCTGAGTTATGTAAGTGTTTCTATTACGTGTCAATTTTGCCTTTATTCCTACAGAGTATTTTTATTACTTGAAATCACCAGAAATCATCATAACTTCCGTTCTAAATGCATTTAGACATTCTGTAAAGTAATTTGAACTTGTTAATGCATCCTTTACAACTTTCACAAGTGTCGATCCGATCTGAGTTATGTAAGTGTTTCTATTACGAGTCAATTTTGCCTTTATTCCTACAGAGTATTTTTATTACTTGAAATCACCAGAAATCATCATAACTTCCGTTCTAAATTCAATTAAGACATTCTGTAAAGTAATTTGAACTTGTTAATGCATCCTGTACAACTTTTATAAGTGTCGATCCGATCTGAGTTATGTAAGTGTTTCTATTACGAGTCAATTTTGCCTTTATTCCTACAGAGTATTTTTATTACTTGAAATCACCAGAAATCATCATAACTTCCGTTCTAAATGCAATTAAGACATTCTGTAAAGTAATTTGAACTTGTCAATGCATCCTTTACAACTTTTATAAGTGTCGATCCAATCTGAGTTATGTAAGTGGTTCTATTACGAGTATCAAACCTTCCGTTCTAAATGTAATTAAGACATTCTGTAAAGTAATTTGAACTAGTCAATGCATCCTGTTCAACTTTCATAAGTGTCGATTCGATCTGAGTTATGTAAGTGTTTCTATTACGAGTCAATTTTGCCTTTATTCCTACAGAGTATATTTATTACTTGAAATCACCAGAAATCATCATAACTTCCGTTCTAAATGTAATTAAGACATTCTGTAAAGTAATTTGAACTAGTCAATGCATCCTGTACAACTTCCATAAGTGTCGATCCGATCTGAGTTATGTAAGTGTTTCTATTACGAGTCAATTTTGCCTTTATTCCTACAGAGTATTTTTATTACTTGAAATCACCAGAAATCATCATAACTTCCGTTCTAAATGTAATTAAGACATTCTGTAAAGTAATTTGAACTTGTTAATGCATCCTTTACAACTTTCACAAGTGTCGATCCGATCTGAGTTATGTAAGTGTTTCTATTACGAGTCAATTTTGCCTTTATTCCTACAGAGTATTTTTATTACTTGAAATCACCAGAAATCATCATAACTTCCGTTCTAAATTCAATTAAGACATTCTGTAAAGTAATTTGAACTTGTTAATGCATCCTTTACAACTTTTATAAGTGTCGATCCGATCTGAGTTATGTAAGTGTTTCTATTACGAGTCAATTTTGCCTTTATTCCTACAGAGTATTTTTATTACTTGAAATCACCAGAAATCATCATAACTTCCGTTCTAAATGCAATTAAGACATTCTGTAAAGTAATTTGAACTTGTCAATGCATCCTTTACAACTTTTATAAGTGTCGATCCAATCTGAGTTATGTAAGTGGTTCTATTACGAGTATCAAACCTTCCGTTCTAAATGTAATTAAGACATTCTGTAAAGTAATTTGAACTAGTCAATGCATCCTGTTCAACTTTCATAAGTGTCGATTCGATCTGAGTTATGTAAGTGTTTCTATTACGAGTCAATTTTGCCTTTATTCCTACAGAGTATATTTATTACTTGAAATCACCAGAAATCATCATAACTTCCGTTCTAAATGTAATTAAGACATTCTGTAAAGTAATTTGAACTAGTCAATGCATCCTGTACAACTTCCATAAGTGTCGATCCGATCTGAGTTATGTAAGTGTTTCTATTACGAGTCAATTTTGCCTTTATTCCTACAGAGTATTTTTATTACTTGAAATCACCAGAAATCATCATAACTTCCGTTCTAAATGTAATTAAGACATTCTGTAAAGTAATTTGAACTTGTTAATGCATCTTTTACAACTTTCATAAGTGTCGATCCGATCTGAGTTATGTAAGTGTTTCTATTACGAGTCAATTTTACCTTTATTCCTACAGAGTATTTTTATTACTTGAAATCACCAGAAATCATCATAACTTCCGTTCTAAATGCAATTAAGACATTCTGTAAAGTAATTTGAACTTGTTAATGCATCTTTTACAACTTTCATAAGTGTCGATCCAATCTGAGTTATGTAAGTGTTTCTATTACGAGTCAATTTTGCCTTTATTCCTACAGAGTATTGTTATTACTGGAAATCACCAGAAATCATCATAACTTCCGTTCTAAATGTAATTAAGACATTCTGTAAAGTAATTGGAACTAGTCAATGCATCCTGTACATTTTTCATAAGTGTCGATCCGATCTGAGTTATGTAAGTGTTTCTATTACGAGTCAATTTTGCCTTTATTCCTACAGAGTATTGTTATTACTGGAAATCACCAGAAATCATCATAACTTCCGTTCTAAATGCAATTAAGACATTCTGTAAAGTAATCTGAACTTTTCAATGCTTCCTTTACAACTTTCATAAGTGTCGATCTGGTCTGAGTTATGTAAGTGTTTCTATTACGAGTCAATTTTGCCTTTATTCCTACAGAGTACTGTTATTACTTGAAATCACCAGAAATCATCACTATTTCCGTTCTAAATGCAATTAAGACATTCTGTAAAGTAATTTGAACTTGTTAATGCATCCTTTACAACTTTTATATGTGTCGATCCGATCTGAGTTATGTAAGTGTTTCTATTACGAGTCAATTTTGCCTTTATTCCTACAGAGTATTTTTATTACTTGAAATCACCATAAATCATCATAACTTCCGTTCTAAATGCAATTAAGACATTCTGTAAAGTAATCTGAACTAGTCAATGCTTCCTTTACAACTTTCATAAGTGTCGATCCGATCTGAGTTATGTAAGTGTTTCTATTACGAATCAATTTTGCCTTTATTCCTACAGAGTATTTTTATTACTTGAAATCACCAGAAATCATCATAACTTCCGTTCTAAATGTAATTAAGACATTCTGTAAAGTAATTTGAACTAGTCAATGCATCCTGTACAACTTTCATAATTGTCGATCCGATCTGAGTTATGTAAGTGTTTCTATTACGAGTCAATTTTGCCTTTATTCCTACAGAGTATTTTTATTACTTGAAATCACCAGAAATCATCATAACTTCCGTTCTAAATGCAATTAAGACATTCTGTAAAGTAATTTGAACTTGTTAATGCATCCTTTACAACTTTCACAAGTGTCGATCCGACCTGAGTTATGTAAGTGTTTCTATTACGAGTCAATTTTGCCTTTATTCCTACAGAGTATTTTTATTACTTGAAATCACCAGAAATCATCATAACTTCCGTTCTAAATGCAATTAAGACATTCTGTAAAGTAATTTGAACTTGTTAATGCATCTTGTACAACTTTTATAAGTGTCGATCCGATCTGAGTTATGTAAGTGTTTCTATTACGAGTCAATTTTGCCTTTATTCCTACAGAGTATTTTTATTACTTGAAATCACCAGAAATCATCATAACTTCCGTTCTAAATGCAATTAAGACATTCTGTATAGTAATCTAAACTTGTCAATGCATCTTGTACAACTTTTATAAGTGTCGATCCAATCTGAGTTATGTAAGTGGTTCTATTACGAGTCAATTTTGCCTTTATTCCTACAGAGTATTGTTATTACTGGAAATCACCAGAAATCATCATAACTTCCGTTCAAAATGGAAATGCAATTAAGACATTCTGTAAAGTAATCTGAACTTTTCAATGCTTCCTTTACAATTTTCATAAGTGTCGATCCGATCTGAGTTATGTAAGTGTTTCTATTACGAGTCAATTTTGCCTTTATTCCTACAGAGTATTTTTATTACTTGAAATCACCAGAAATCAACATAACTTCCGTTCTAAATGCAATTAAGACATTCTGTAAAGTAATTTGAACTTGTCAATGCATCCTTTACAACTTTTATAAGTGTCGATCCAATCTGAGTTATGTAAGTGGTTCTATTACGAGTATCAAACCTTCCGTTCTAAATGTAATTAAGACATTCTGTAAAGTAATTTGAACTAGTCAATGCATCCTGTTCAACTTTCATAAGTGTCGATTCGATCTGAGTTATGTAAGTGTTTCTATTACGAGTCAATTTTGCCTTTATTCCTACAGAGTATATTTATTACTTGAAATCACCAGAAATCATCATAACTTCCGTTCTAAATGTAATTAAGACATTCTGTAAAGTAATTTGAACTAGTCAATGCATCCTGTACAACTTCCATAAGTGTCGATCCGATCTGAGTTATGTAAGTGTTTCTATTACGAGTCAATTTTGCCTTTATTCCTACAGAGTATTTTTATTACTTGAAATCACCAGAAATCATCATAACTTCCGTTCTAAATGTAATTAAGACATTCTGTAAAGTAATTTGAACTTGTTAATGCATCTTTTACAACTTTCATAAGTGTCGATCCGATCTGAGTTATGTAAGTGTTTCTATTACGAGTCAATTTTACCTTTATTCCTACAGAGTATTTTTATTACTTGAAATCACCAGAAATCATCATAACTTCCGTTCTAAATGCAATTAAGACATTCTGTAAAGTAATTTGAACTTGTTAATGCATCTTTTACAACTTTCATAAGTGTCGATCCAATCTGAGTTATGTAAGTGTTTCTATTACGAGTCAATTTTGCCTTTATTCCTACAGAGTATTGTTATTACTGGAAATCACCAGAAATCATCATAACTTCCGTTCTAAATGTAATTAAGACATTCTGTAAAGTAATTGGAACTAGTCAATGCATCCTGTACATTTTTCATAAGTGTCGATCCGATCTGAGTTATGTAAGTGTTTCTATTACGAGTCAATTTTGCCTTTATTCCTACAGAGTATTGTTATTACTGGAAATCACCAGAAATCATCATAACTTCCGTTCTAAATGCAATTAAGACATTCTGTAAAGTAATCTGAACTTTTCAATGCTTCCTTTACAACTTTCATAAGTGTCGATCTGGTCTGAGTTATGTAAGTGTTTCTATTACGAGTCAATTTTGCCTTTATTCCTACAGAGTACTGTTATTACTTGAAATCACCAGAAATCATCACTATTTCCGTTCTAAATGCAATTAAGACATTCTGTAAAGTAATTTGAACTTGTTAATGCATCCTTTACAACTTTCATATGTGTCGATCCGATCTGAGTTATGTAAGTGTTTCTATTACGAGTCAATTTTGCCTTTATTCCTACAGAGTATTTTTATTACTTGAAATCACCATAAATCATCATAACTTCCGTTCTAAATGCAATTAAGACATTCTGTAAAGTAATCTGAACTAGTCAATGCTTCCTTTACAACTTTCATAAGTGTCGATCCGATCTGAGTTATGTAAGTGTTTCTATTACGAATCAATTTTGCCTTTATTCCTACAGAGTATTTTTATTACTTGAAATCACCAGAAATCATCATAACTTCCGTTCTAAATGTAATTAAGACATTCTGTAAAGTAATTTGAACTAGTCAATGCATCCTGTACAACTTTCATAATTGTCGATCCGATCTGAGTTATGTAAGTGTTTCTATTACGAGTCAATTTTGCCTTTATTCCTACAGAGTATTTTTATTACTTGAAATCACCAGAAATCATCATAACTTCCGTTCTAAATGCAATTAAGACATTCTGTAAAGTAATTTGAACTTGTTAATGCATCCTTTACAACTTTCACAAGTGTCGATCCGACCTGAGTTATGTAAGTGTTTCTATTACGAGTCAATTTTGCCTTTATTCCTACAGAGTATTTTTATTACTTGAAATCACCAGAAATCATCATAACTTCCGTTCTAAATGCAATTAAGACATTCTGTAAAGTAATTTGAACTTGTTAATGCATCCTTTACAACTTTCACAAGTGTCGATCCGACCTGAGTTATGTAAGTGTTTCTATTACGAGTCAATTTTGCCTTTATTCCTACAGAGTATTTTTATTACTTGAAATCACCAGAAATCATCATAACTTCCGTTCTAAATGCAATTAAGACATTCTGTAAAGTAATTTGAACTTGTTAATGCATCTTGTACAACTTTTATAAGTGTCGATCCGATCTGAGTTATGTAAGTGTTTCTATTACGAGTCAATTTTGCCTTTATTCCTACAGAGTATTTTTATTACTTGAAATCACCAGAAATCATCATAACTTCCGTTCTAAATGCAATTAAGACATTCTGTATAGTAATCTAAACTTGTCAATGCATCTTGTACAACTTTTATAAGTGTCGATCCAATCTGAGTTATGTAAGTGGTTCTATTACGAGTCAATTTTGCCTTTATTCCTACAGAGTATTGTTATTACTGGAAATCACCAGAAATCATCATAACTTCCGTTCAAAATGGAAATGCAATTAAGACATTCTGTAAAGTAATCTGAACTTTTCAATGCTTCCTTTACAATTTTCATAAGTGTCGATCCGATCTGAGTTATGTAAGTGTTTCTATTACGAGTCAATTTTGCCTTTATTCCTACAGAGTATTTTTATTACTTGAAATCACCAGAAATCAACATAACTTCCGTTCTAAATGCAATTAAGACATTCTGTAAAGTAATTTGAACTTGTTAATGCATCCTTTACAACTTTCATAAGTGTCGATCCGATCTGAGTTATGTAAGTGTTTCTATTACGAGTCAATTTTGCCTTTATTCCTACAGAGTATTTTTATTACTTGAAATCACCAGAAATCATCATAACTTCCGTTCTAAATGTAATTAAGACATTCTGTAAAGTAATTTGAACTAGTCAATGCATCCTGTACAATTTTCATAAGTGTCGATCCGATCTGAGTTATGTAAGTGTTTCTATTACGAGTCAATTTTGCCTTTATTCCTACAGAGTATTTTTATTACTTGAAATCACCAGAAATCATCATAACTTCCGTTCTAAATGTAATTAAGACATTCTGTAAAGTAATTTGAACTAGTCAATGCATCTTGTACAACTTTCATAAGTGTCGATCCGATCTGAGTTATGTAAGTGTTTCTATTACGAGTCAATTTTGCCTTTATTCCTACAGAGTATTTTTATTACTTGAAATCACCAGAAATCATCATAACTTCCGTTCTAAATGCAATTAAGACATTCTGTAATGTAATTTGAACTAGTCAATGCATCCTGTTCAACTTTCATAAGTGTCGATTCGATCTGAGTTATGTAAGTGTTTCTATTACGAGTCAATTTTGCCTTTATTCCTACAGAGTATTTTTATTACTTGAAATCACCAGAAATCATCATAACTTCCGTTCTAAATGCAATTAAGACATTCTGTAAAGTAATCTAAACTTGTAAATGCATCCTTTACAACTTTCATAAGTATCGATCTAATCTGGGTTATGCAAGTGGTTCTATTACGAGTCAATTTTGCCTTTATTCCAACAGAGTATTGTTATTACTGGAAATCACCAGAAATCATCATAACTTCCGTTCTAAATGCAATTAAGACATTCTGTAAAGTAATCTGAACTTTTCAATGCTTCCTTTACAACTTTCATAAGTGTCGATCTGGTCTGAGTTATGTAAGTGTTTCTATTACAAGTCAATTTGGCCTTTATTCCTACAGAGTATTGTTATTACTTGAAATCACCAGAAATCATCACTATTTCCGTTCTAAATGCAATTAAGACATTCTGTAAAGTAATTGGAACTTGTTAATGCATCCTTTACAACTTTCATAAGTGTCGATCCGATCTGAGTTATGTAAGTGTTTCTATTACGAGTCAATTTTGCCTTTATTCCTACAGAGTATTTTTATTACTTGAAATCACCAGAAATCATCATAACTTCCGTTCTAAATGTAATTAAGACATTCTGTAAAGTAATTTGAACTAGTCAATGCATCCTTTACAACTTTCATAAGTGTCGATCCGATCTGAGTTATGTAAGTGTTTCTATTACGAGTCAATTTTGCCTTTATTCCTACAGAGTATTTTTATTACTTGAAATCACCAGAAATCATCATAACTTCCGTTCTAAATGCACTTAAGACATTCTGTAAAGTAATTTGAACTTGTCAATGCATCCTTTACAACTTTCATAAGTGTCGATCCAATCTGAGTTATGTAAGTGGTTCTATTACGAGTCAATTTTGCCTTTATTCCTACAGAGTATTGCTATTACTGGAAATCACCAGAAATCATCATAACTTCCGTTCTAAATGCAATTAAGACATTCTGTAAAGTAACCTGAACTTTTCAATGCTTCCTTTACAACTTTCATAAGTGTCGATCCGGTCTGAGTTATGTAAGTGTTTCTATTACGAGTCAATTTTGCCTTTATTCCTACAGAGTATTGTTATTACTTGAAATCACCAGAAATCATCACTATTTCCGTTCTAAATGCAATTAGGACATTCTGTAAAGTAATTTGAACTTGTTAATGCATCCTTTACAACTTTCATAAGTGTCGATCCGATCTGAGTTATGTAAGTGTTTCTATTACGAGTCAATTTTGCCTTTATTCCTACAGAGTATTTTTATTACTTGAAATCACCAGAAATCATCATAACTTCCGCTCTAAATGCAATTAAGACATTCTGTAAAGTAATTTTAACTTGTCAATGTATTCTTTACAACTTTCATAAGTGTCGATTCGATCTGAGTTATGTAAGTGTTTCTATTACGAGTCAATTTTGCCTTTATTCCTACAGAGTATTGTTATTACTGAAAATCACCAGAAATCATCATAACTTCCGTTCTAAATGCAATTAAGACATTCTGTAAAGTAATTTGAACTAGTCAATGCATCCTTTACAACTTTCATAATTGTCGATTCGATCTGAGTTATGTAAGTGTTTCTATTACGAGTCAATTTTGCCTTTATTCCTACAGAGTATTGTTATTACTGGAAATCACCAGAAATCATCATAACTTTCGTTCTAAATGCAACTAAGACATTCTGTAAAGTAATTTGAACTAGTCAATGCATCTTGCACAACTTTCATAAGTGTCGATCCGAACTGAGTTATGTAAGTGTTTCTATTACGAGTCAATTTTGCCTTTATTCCTACAGAGTATTTTTATTACTTGAAATCACCAGAAATCATCAAACCTTCCGTTCTAAATGTAATTAAGACATTCTGTAAAGTAATTTGAACTAGTCAATGCATCCTGTTCAACTTTCATAAGTGTCGATTCGATCTGAGTTATGTAAGTGTTTCTATTACGAGTCAATTTTGCCTTTATTCCTACAGAGTATATTTATTACTTGAAATCACCAGAAATCATCATAACTTCCGTTCTAAATGTAATTAAGACATTCTGTAAAGTAATTTGAACTAGTCAATGCATCCTGTACAACTTCCATAAGTGTCGATCCGGTCTGAGTTATGTAAGTGTTTCTATTACGAGTCAATTTTGCCTTTATTCCTACAGAGTATTTTTATTACTTGAAATCACCAGAAATCATCATAACTTCCGTTCTAAATGTAATTAAGACATTCTGTAAAGTAATTTGAACTTGTTAATGCATCTTTTACAACTTTCATAAGTGTCGATCCGATCTGAGTTATGTAAGTGTTTCTATTACGAGTCAATTTTACCTTTATTCCTACAGAGTATTTTTATTACTTGAAATCACCAGAAATCATCATAACTTCCGTTCTAAATGCAATTAAGACATTCTGTAAAGTAATCTAAACTTGTAAATGCATCCTTTACAACTTTCATAAGTGTCGATCCAATCTGAGTATCGTAAGTGGTTCTATTACGAGTCAATTTTGCCTTTATTCCTACAGAGTATTGTTATTACTGGAAATCACCAGAAATCATCATAACTTCCGTTCTAAATGTAATTAAGACATTCTGTAAAGTAATCTGAACTAGTCAATGCTTCCTTTACAACTTTCATAAGTGTCGATCCGATCTGAGTTATGTAAGTGTTTCTATTACGAATCAATTTTGCCTTTATTCCTACAGAGTATAATTATTACTTGAAATCACCAGAAATCATCATAACTTCCGTTCTAAATGTAATTAAGACATTCTGTAAAGTAATTTGAACTAGTCAATGCATCCTGTACAACTTTCATAAGTATCGATCCGATCTGAGTTATGTAAGTGTTTCTATTACGTGTCAATTTTGCCTTTATTCCTACAGAGTATTTTTATTACTTGAAATCACCAGAAATCATCATAACTTCCGTTCTAAATGCATTTAGACATTCTGTAAAGTAATTTGAACTTGTTAATGCATCCTTTACAACTTTCACAAGTGTCGATCCGATCTGAGTTATGTAAGTGTTTCTATTACGAGTCAATTTTGCCTTTATTCCTACAGAGTATTTTTATTACTTGAAATCACCAGAAATCATCATAACTTCCGTTCTAAATTCAATTAAGACATTCTGTAAAGTAATTTGAACTTGTTAATGCATCCTGTACAACTTTTATAAGTGTCGATCCGATCTGAGTTATGTAAGTGTTTCTATTACGAGTCAATTTTGCCTTTATTCCTACAGAGTATTTTTATTACTTGAAATCACCAGAAATCATCATAACTTCCGTTCTAAATGCAATTAAGACATTCTGTAAAGTAATTTGAACTTGTCAATGCATCCTTTACAACTTTTATAAGTGTCGATCCAATCTGAGTTATGTAAGTGGTTCTATTACGAGTATCAAACCTTCCGTTCTAAATGTAATTAAGACATTCTGTAAAGTAATTTGAACTAGTCAATGCATCCTGTTCAACTTTCATAAGTGTCGATTCGATCTGAGTTATGTAAGTGTTTCTATTACGAGTCAATTTTGCCTTTATTCCTACAGAGTATATTTATTACTTGAAATCACCAGAAATCATCATAACTTCCGTTCTAAATGTAATTAAGACATTCTGTAAAGTAATTTGAACTAGTCAATGCATCCTGTACAACTTCCATAAGTGTCGATCCGATCTGAGTTATGTAAGTGTTTCTATTACGAGTCAATTTTGCCTTTATTCCTACAGAGTATTTTTATTACTTGAAATCACCAGAAATCATCATAACTTCCGTTCTAAATGTAATTAAGACATTCTGTAAAGTAATTTGAACTTGTTAATGCATCCTTTACAACTTTCACAAGTGTCGATCCGATCTGAGTTATGTAAGTGTTTCTATTACGAGTCAATTTTGCCTTTATTCCTACAGAGTATTTTTATTACTTGAAATCACCAGAAATCATCATAACTTCCGTTCTAAATTCAATTAAGACATTCTGTAAAGTAATTTGAACTTGTTAATGCATCCTTTACAACTTTTATAAGTGTCGATCCGATCTGAGTTATGTAAGTGTTTCTATTACGAGTCAATTTTGCCTTTATTCCTACAGAGTATTTTTATTACTTGAAATCACCAGAAATCATCATAACTTCCGTTCTAAATGCAATTAAGACATTCTGTAAAGTAATTTGAACTTGTCAATGCATCCTTTACAACTTTTATAAGTGTCGATCCAATCTGAGTTATGTAAGTGGTTCTATTACGAGTATCAAACCTTCCGTTCTAAATGTAATTAAGACATTCTGTAAAGTAATTTGAACTAGTCAATGCATCCTGTTCAACTTTCATAAGTGTCGATTCGATCTGAGTTATGTAAGTGTTTCTATTACGAGTCAATTTTGCCTTTATTCCTACAGAGTATATTTATTACTTGAAATCACCAGAAATCATCATAACTTCCGTTCTAAATGTAATTAAGACATTCTGTAAAGTAATTTGAACTAGTCAATGCATCCTGTACAACTTCCATAAGTGTCGATCCGATCTGAGTTATGTAAGTGTTTCTATTACGAGTCAATTTTGCCTTTATTCCTACAGAGTATTTTTATTACTTGAAATCACCAGAAATCATCATAACTTCCGTTCTAAATGTAATTAAGACATTCTGTAAAGTAATTTGAACTTGTTAATGCATCTTTTACAACTTTCATAAGTGTCGATCCGATCTGAGTTATGTAAGTGTTTCTATTACGAGTCAATTTTACCTTTATTCCTACAGAGTATTTTTATTACTTGAAATCACCAGAAATCATCATAACTTCCGTTTTAAATGCAATTAAGACATTCTGTAAAGTAATTTGAACTTGTTAATGCATCTTTTACAACTTTCATAAGTGTCGATCCAATCTGAGTTATGTAAGTGTTTCTATTACGAGTCAATTTTGCCTTTATTCCTACAGAGTATTGTTATTACTGGAAATCACCAGAAATCATCATAACTTCCGTTCTAAATGTAATTAAGACATTCTGTAAAGTAATTGGAACTAGTCAATGCATCCTGTACATTTTTCATAAGTGTCGATCCGATCTGAGTTATGTAAGTGTTTCTATTACGAGTCAATTTTGCCTTTATTCCTACAGAGTATTTTTATTACTTGAAATCACCAGAAATCATCATAACTTCCGTTCTAAATGCAATTAAGACATTCTGTAAAGTAATTTGAACTAGTCAATGCATCCTTTACAACTTTCATAAGTGTCGATCCGATCTGAGTTATGTAAGTGTTTCTATTACGAGTCAATTTTGCCTTTATTCCTACAGAGTATTTTTATTACTTGAAATCACCAGAAATCATCATAACTTCCGTTCTAAATGTAATTAAGACATCCTGTTAAGTAATTTGAACTTGTCATGCATCCTTTACAACTTTCATAAGTGTCGATCCGATCTGAGTTATGTAAGTGTTTCTATTACGAGTCAATTTTGCCTTTATTCCTACAGAGTATTTTTATTACTTGAAATCACCAGAAATCATCATAACTTCCGTTCCAAATGCACTTAAGACATTCTGTAAAGTAATTTGAACTTGTCAATGCATCCTTTACAACTTTCATAAGTGTCGATCCAATCTGAGTTATGTAAGTGGTTCTATTACGAGTCAATTTTGCCTTTATTCCTACAGAGTATTGCTATTACTGGAAATCACCAGAAATCATCATAACTTCCGTTCTAAATGCAATTAAGACATTCTGTAAAGTAATCTGAACTTTTCAATGCTTCCTTTACAACTTTCATAAGTGTCGATCCGGTCTGAGTTATGTAAGTGTTTCTATTACGAGTCAATTTTGCCTTTATTCCTACAGAGTATTGTTATTACTTGAAATCACCAGAAATCATCACTATTTCCGTTCTAAATGCAATTAGGACATTCTGTAAAGTAATTTGAACTTGTTAATGCATCCTTTACAACTTTCATAAGTGTCGATCCGATCTGAGTTATGTAAGTGTTTCTATTACGAGTCAATTTTGCCTTTATTCCTACAGAGTATTTTTATTACTTGAAATCACCAGAAATCATCATAACTTCCGCTCTAAATGCAATTAAGACATTCTGTAAAGTAATTTTAACTTGTCAATGTATTCTTTACAACTTTCATAAGTGTCGATTCGATCTGAGTTATGTAAGTGTTTCTATTACGAGTAAATTTTGCCTTTATTCCTACAGAGTATTGTTATTACTGAAAATCACCAGAAATCATCATAACTTCCGTTCTAAATGCAATTAAGACATTCTGTAAAGTAATTTGAACTAGTCAATGCATCCTTTACAACTTTCATAATTGTCGATTCGATCTGAGTTATGTAAGTGTTTCTATTACGAGTCAATTTTGCCTTTATTCCTACAGAGTATTGTTATTACTGGAAATCACCAGAAATCATCATAACTTTCGTTCTAAATGCAACTAAGACATTCTGTAAAGTAATTTGAACTAGTCAATGCATCCTGTACAACTTTCATAAGTGTCGATCCGATCTGAGTTATGTAAGTGTTTCTATTACGAGTCAATTTTGCCTTTATTCCTACAGAGTATTTTTATTACTTGAAATCACCAGAAATCATCAAACCTTCCGTTCTAAATGTAATTAAGACATTCTGTAAAGTAATTTGAACTAGTCAATGCATCCTGTTCAACTTTCATAAGTGTCGATTCGATCTGAGTTATGTAAGTGTTTCTATTACGAGTCAATTTTGCCTTTATTCCTACAGAGTATATTTATTACTTGAAATCACCAGAAATCATCATAACTTCCGTTCTAAATGTAATTAAGACATTCTGTAAAGTAATTTGAACTAGTCAATGCATCCTGTACAACTTTCATAAGTGTCGATCCGATCTGAGTTATGTAAGTGTTTCTATTACGAGTCAATTTTGCCTTTATTCCTACAGAGTATTTTTATTACTTGAAATCACCAGAAATCATCATAACTTCCGTTCTAAATGCAATTAAGACATTCTGTAAAGTAATCTAAACTTGTAAATGCATCCTTTACAACTTTCATAAGTGTCGATCCAATCTGAGTTATGTAAGTGGTTCTATTACGAGTCATTTTTGCCTTTATTCCTACAGAGTATTGTTATTACTGGAAATCACCAGAAATCATCATAACTTCCGTTCTAAATGTAATTAAGACATTCTGTAAAGTAATTGGAACTAGTCAATGCATCCTGTACATTTTTTATAAGTGTCGATCCGATCTGAGTTATGTAAGTGTTTCTATTACGAGTCTATTTTGCCTTTATTCCTACAGAGTATTTTTATTACTTGAAATCACCAGAAATCATCATAACTTCCGTTCTAAATGTAATTAAGACATTCTGTAAAGTAATTTGAACTTGTTAATGCATCTTTTACAACCTTCATAGGTGTCGATCCGATCTGAGTTATGTAAGTGTTTCTATTACGAGTCAATTTTGCCTTTATTCCTACAGAGTATTTTTATTACTTGAAATCACCAGAAATCCTCATAACTTTCGTTCTAAATGCAATTAAGACATTCTGTAAAGTAATCTGAACTAGTCAATGCTTCCTTTACAACTTTCATAAGTGTCGATCTGATCTGAGTTATGTAAGTGTTTCTATTACGAATCAATTTTGCCTTTATTCCTACAGAGTATATTTATTACTTGAAATCACCAGAAATCATCATAACTTCCGTTCTAAATGTAATTAAGACATTCTGTAAAGTAATTTGAACTAGTCAATGCATCCTGTACAACTTCCATAAGTGTCGATCCGATCTGAGTTATGTAAGTGTTTCTATTACGAGTCAATTTTGCCTTTATTCCTACAGAGTATTTTTATTACTTGAAATCACCAGAAATCATCATAACTTCCGTTCTAAATGTAATTGAGACATTCTGTAAAGTAATTTGAACTTGTTAATGCATCTTTTACAACTTTCATAAGTGTCGATCCGATCTGAGTTATGTAAGTGTTTCTATTACGAGTCAATTTTACCTTTATTCCTACAGAGTATTTTTATTACTTGAAATCACCAGAAATCATCATAACTTCCGTTCTAAATGCAATTAAGACATTCTGTAAAGTAATCTAAACTTGTAAATGCATCCTTTACAACTTTCATAAGTGTCGATCCGATCTGAGTTATGTAAGTGGTTCTATTACGAGTCAATTTTGCCTTTATTCCTACAGAGTATTGTTATTACTGGAAATCACCAGAAATCATCATAACTTCCGTTCTAAATGTAATTAAGACATTCTGTAAAGTAATTGGAACTAGTCAATGCATCCTGTACATTTTTCATAAGTGTCGATCCGATCTGAGTTATGTAAGTGTTTCTATTACGAGTCAATTTTGCCTTTATTCCTACAGAGTATTTTTATTACTTGAAATCACCAGAAATCATCATAACTTCCGTTCTAAATGTAATTAAGACATTCTGTAAAGTAATTTGAACTTGTTAATGCATCTTTTACAACCTTCATAGGTGTCGATCCGATCTGAGTTATGTAAGTGTTTCTATTACGAGTCAATTTTGCCTTTATTCCTACAGAGTATTTTTATTACTTGAAATCACCAGAAATCCTCATAACTTTCGTTATAAATGCAATTAAGACATTCTGTAAAGTAATCTGAACTAGTCAATGCTTCCTTTACAACTTTCATAAGTGTCGATCCGATCTGAGTTATGTAAGTGTTTCTATTACGAATCAATTTTGCCTTTATTCCTACAGAGTAAATTTATTACTTGAAATCACCAGAAATCATCATAACTTCCGTTCTAAATGTAATTAAGACAGTCTGTAAAGTAATTTGAACTAGTCAATGCATCCTGTACAACTTTCATAAGTATCGATCCGATCTGAGTTATGTAAGTGTTTCTATTACGTGTCAATTTTGCCTTTATTCCTACAGAGTATTTTTATTACTTGAAATCACCAGAAATCATCATAACTTCCGTTCTAAATGCAATTAAGACATTCTGTAAAGTAATTTGAACTTGTTAATGCATCCTTTACAACTTTCACAAGTGTCGATCCGATCTGAGTTATGTAAGTGTTTCTATTACGAGTCAATTTTGCCTTTATTCCTACAGAGTATTTTTATTACTTGAAATCACCAGAAATCATCATAACTTCCGTTCTAAATTCAATTAAGACATTCTGTAAAGTAATTTGAACTTGTTAATGCATCCTTTACAACTTTTATAAGTGTCGATCCGATCTGAGTTATGTAAGTGTTTCTATTACGAGTCAATTTTGCCTTTATTCCTACAGAGTATTTTTATTACTTGAAATCACCAGAAATCATCATAACTTCCGTTCTAATTGCAATTAAGACATTCTGTAAAGTAATTTGAACTCGATTCGATCTGAGTTATGTAAGTGTTTCTATTACGAGTCAATTTTGCCTTTATTCCTACAGAGTATATTTATTACTTGAAATCACCAGAAATCATCATAACTTCCGTTCTAAATGTAATTAAGACATTCTGTAAAGTAATTTGAACTAGTCAATGCATCCTGTACAACTTCCATAAGTGTCGATCCGATCTGAGTTATGTAAGTGTTTCTATTACGAGTCAGTTTTGCCTTTATTCCTACAGAGTATTTTTATTACTTGAAATCACCAGAAATCATCATAACTTCCGTTCTAAATGTAATTAAGACATTCTGTAAAGTAATTTGAACTTGTTAATGCATCCTTTACAACTTTCACAAGTGTCGATCCGATCTGAGTTATGTAAGTGTTTCTATTACGAGTCAATTTTGCCTTTATTCCTACAGAGTATTTTTATTACTTGAAATCACCAGAAATCATCATAACTTCCGTTCTAAATTCAATTAAGACATTCTGTAAAGTAATTTGAACTTGTTAATGCATCCTTTACAACTTTTATAAGTGTCGATCCGATCTGAGTTATGTAAGTGTTTCTATTACGAGTCAATTTTGCCTTTATTCCTACAGAGTATTTTTATTACTTGAAATCACCAGAAATCATCATAACTTCCGTTCTAACTTCAATTAAGACATTCTGTAAAGTAATTTGAACTTGTCAATGCATCCTTTACAACTTTTATAAGTGTCGATCCAATCTGAGTTATGTAAGTGGTTCTATTACGAGTATCAAACCTTCCGTTCTAAATGCAATTAAGACATTCTGTAAAGTAATTTGAACTAGTCAATGCATCCTGTTCAACTTTCATAAGTGTCGATTCGATCTGAGTTATGTAAGTGTTTCTATTACGAGTCAATTTTGCCTTTATTCCTACAGAGTATATTTATTACTTGAAATCACCAGAAATCATCATAACTTCCGTTCTAAATGTAATTAAGACATTCTGTAAAGTAATTTGAACTAGTCAATGCATCCTGTACAACTTCCATAAGTGTCGATCCGATCTGAGTTATGTAAGTGTTTCTATTACGAGTCAATTTTGCCTTTATTCCTACAGAGTATTTTTATTACTTGAAATCACCAGAAATCATCATAACTTCCGTTCTAAATGTAATTAAGACATTCTGTAAAGTAATTTGAACTTGTTAATGCATCTTTTACAACTTTCATAAGTGTCGATCCGATCTGAGTTATGTAAGTGTTTCTATTACGAGTCAATTTTACCTTTATTCCTACAGAGTATTTTTATTACTTGAAATCACCAGAAATCATCATAACTTCCGTTCTAAATGCAATTAAGACATTCTGTAAAGTAATCTAAACTTGTAAATGCATCCTTTACAACTTTCATAAGTGTCGATCCAATCTGAGTTATGTAAGTGGTTCTATTACGAGTCAATTTTGCCTTTATTCCTACAGAGTATTGTTATTACTGGAAATCACCAGAAATCATCATAACTTCCGTTCTAAATGTAATTAAGACATTCTGTAAAGTAATTGGAACTAGTCAATGCATCCTGTACATTTTTCATAAGTGTCGATCCGATCTGAGTTATGTAAGTGTTTCTATTACGAGTCAATTTTGCCTTTATTCCTACAGAGTATTTTTATTACTTGAAATCACCAGAAATCATCATAACTTCCGTTCTAAATGTAATTAAGACATTCTGTAAAGTAATTTGAACTTGTTAATGCATCTTTTACAACCTTCATAGGTGTCGATCCGATCTGAGTTATGTAAGTGTTTCTATTACGAGTCAATTTTGCCTTTATTCCTACAGAGTATTTTTATTACTTGAAATCACCATAAATCATCATAACTTTCGTTCTAAATGCAATTAAGACATTCTGTAAAGTAATCTGAACTAGTCAATGCTTCCTTTACAACTTTCATAAGTGTCGATCCGATCTGAGTTATGTAAGTGTTTCTATTACGAATCAATTTTGCCTTTATTCCTACAGAGTATTTTTATTACTTGAAATCACCAGAAATCATCATAACTTCCGTTCTAAATGTAATTAAGACATTCTGTAAAGTAATTTGAACTAGTCAATGCATCCTGTACAACTTTCATAAGTATCGATCCGATCTGAGTTATGTAAGTGTTTCTATTACGTGTCAATTTTGCCTTTATTCCTACAGAGTATTTTTATTACTTGAAATCACCAGAAATCATCATAACTTCCGTTCTAAATGCAATTAAGACATTCTGTAAAGTAATTTGAACTTGTTAATGCATCCTTTACAACTTTCACAAGTGTCGATCCGATCTGAGTTATGTAAGTGTTTCTATTACGAGTCAATTTTGCCTTTATTCCTACAGAGTATTTTTATTACTTGAAATCACCAGAAATCATCATAACTTCCGTTCTAAATTCAATTAAGACATTCTGTAAAGTAATTTGAACTTGTTAATGCATCCTTTACAACTTTTATAAGTGTCGATCCGATCTGAGTTATGTAAGTGTTTCTATTACGAGTCAATTTTGCCTTTATTCCTACAGAGTATTTTTATTACTTGAAATCACCAGAAATCATCATAACTTCCGTTCTAAATGCAATTAAGACATTCTGTAAAGTAATTTGAACTTGTCAATGCATCCTTTACAACTTATATAAGTGTCGATCCAATCTGAGTTATGTAAGTGGTTCTATTACGAGTCAATTTTGCCTTTATTCCTACAGAGTATTGTTATTACTGGAAATCACCAGAAATCATCATAACTTCCGTTCAAAATGCAATTAAGACATTCTGTAAAGTAATCTGAACTTTTCAATGCTTCCTTTACAACTTTCATAAGTGTCGATCCGGTCTGATTTATGTAAGTGTTTCTATTACGAGTCAATTTTGCCTTTATTCCTACAGAGTATTTTTATTACTTGAAATCACCAGAAATCATCACTATTTCCGTTCTAAATGCAATTAAGACATTCTGTAAAGTAATTTGAACTAGTCAATGCATCCTTTACAACTTTCATAAGTGTCGATCCGATCTGAGTTATGTAAGTGTTTCTATTACGAGTCAATTTTGCCTTTATTCCTACAGAGTATTTTTATTACTTGAAATCACCAGAAATCATCATAACTTCCGTTCTAAATGCAATTAAGACATTCTGTAAAGTAATCTGAACTAGTCAATGCTTCCTTTACAACTTTCATAAGTGTCGATCCGATCTGAGTTATGTAAGTGTTTCTATTACGTGTCAATTTTGCCTTTATTCCTACAGAGTATTTTTATTACTTGAAATCACCAGAAATCATCATAACTTCCGTTCTAAATGCAATTAAGACATTCTGTAAAGTAATTTGAACTTGTTAATGCATCCTTTACAACTTTCATAAGTGTCGATCCAATCTGAGTTATGTAAGTGGTTCTATTACGAGTCAATTTTGCCTTTATTCCTACAGAGTATTGTTATTACTGGAAATCACCAGAAATCATCATAACTTCCGTTCTAAATGTAATTAAGACATTCTGTAAAGTAATTGGAACTAGTCAATGCATCCTGTACATTTTTCATAAGTGTCGATCCGATCTGAGTTATGTAAGTGTTTCTATTACGAGTCAATTTTGCCTTTATTCCTACAGAGTATTTTTATTACTTGAAATCACCAGAAATCATCATAACTTCCGTTCTAAATGTAATTAAGACATTCTGTAAAGTAATTTGAACTTGTTAATGCATCTTTTACAACCTTCATAGGTGTCGATCCGATCTGAGTTATGTAAGTGTTTCTATTACGAGTCAATTTTGCCTTTATTCCTACAGAGTATTTTTATTACTTGAAATCACCATAAATCATCATAACTTTCGTTCTAAATGCAATTAAGACATTCTGTAAAGTAATCTGAACTAGTCAATGCTTCCTTTACAACTTTCATAAGTGTCGATCCGATCTGAGTTATGTAAGTGTTTCTATTACGAATCAATTTTGCCTTTATTCCTACAGAGTATTTTTATTACTTGAAATCACCAGAAATCATCATAACTTCCGTTCTAAATGTAATTAAGACATTCTGTAAAGTAATTTGAACTAGTCAATGCATCCTGTACAACTTTCATAAGTATCGATCCGATCTGAGTTATGTAAGTGTTTCTATTACGTGTCAATTTTGCCTTTATTCCTACAGAGTATTTTTATTACTTGAAATCACCAGAAATCATCATAACTTCCGTTCTAAATGCAATTAAGACATTCTGTAAAGTAATTTGAACTTGTTAATGCATCCTTTACAACTTTCACAAGTGTCGATCCGATCTGAGTTATGTAAGTGTTTCTATTACGAGTCAATTTTGCCTTTATTCCTACAGAGTATTTTTATTACTTGAAATCACCAGAAATCATCATAACTTCCGTTCTAAATTCAATTAAGACATTCTGTAAAGTAATTTGAACTTGTTAATGCATCCTTTACAACTTTTATAAGTGTCGATCCGATCTGAGTTATGTAAGTGTTTCTATTACGAGTCAATTTTGCCTTTATTCCTACAGAGTATTTTTATTACTTGAAATCACCAGAAATCATCATAACTTCCGTTCTAAATGCAATTAAGACATTCTGTAAAGTAATTTGAACTTGTCAATGCATCCTTTACAACTTATATAAGTGTCGATCCAATCTGAGTTATGTAAGTGGTTCTATTACGAGTCAATTTTGCCTTTATTCCTACAGAGTATTGTTATTACTGGAAATCACCAGAAATCATCATAACTTCCGTTCAAAATGCAATTAAGACATTCTGTAAAGTAATCTGAACTTTTCAATGCTTCCTTTACAACTTTCATAAGTGTCGATCCGGTCTGATTTATGTAAGTGTTTCTATTACGAGTCAATTTTGCCTTTATTCCTACAGAGTATTTTTATTACTTGAAATCACCAGAAATCATCACTATTTCCGTTCTAAATGCAATTAAGACATTCTGTAAAGTAATTTGAACTAGTCAATGCATCCTTTACAACTTTCATAAGTGTCGATCCGATCTGAGTTATGTAAGTGTTTCTATTACGAGTCAATTTTGCCTTTATTCCTACAGAGTATTTTTATTACTTGAAATCACCAGAAATCATCATAACTTCCGTTCTAAATGCAATTAAGACATTCTGTAAAGTAGTTTGAACTTGTCAATGCATCCTTTACAACTTTCGTAAGTGTCGATCCGATCTGAGTTATGTAAGTGTTTCTATAACGAGTCAATTTTGCCTTTATTCCTACAGAGTATTTTTATTACTTGAAATCACCAGAAATCATCATAACTTCCGTTCTAAATGCAATTAAGACATTCTGTAAAGTAGTTTGAACTTGTCAATGCATCCTTTACAACTTTCATAAGTGTCGATCCAATCTGAGTTATGTAAGTGGTTCTATTACGAGTCAATTTTGCCTTTATTCCTACAGAGTATTGCTATTACTTGAAATCACCAGAAATCATCATAACTTCCGTTCTAAATGCAATTAAGACATTCTGTAAAGTAATCTGAACTTTTCAATGCTTCCTTTACAACTTTCATAAGTGTCGATCCGGTCTGAGTTATGTAAGTGTTTCTATTACGAGTCAATTTTGCCTTTATTCCTACAGAGTATTGTTATTACTTGAAATCACCAGAAATCATCACTATTTCCGTTCTAAATGCAATTAAGACATTCTGTAAAGTAATTTGAACTTGTTAATGCATCCTTTACAACTTTCATAAGTGTCGATCCGATCTGAGTTATGTAAGTGTTTCTATTACGAGTCAATTTTGCCTTTATTCCTACAGAGTATTTTTATTACTTGAAATCACCAGAAATCATCATAACTTCCGCTCTAAATGCAATTAAGACATTCTGTAAAGTAATTTTAACTTGTCAATGTATTCTTTAAAACTTTCATAACTGTCGATCCGATCTGAGTTATGTAAGTGTTTCTATTACGAGTCAATTTTGCCTTTATTCCTACAAAGTATTGTTATTACTGAATATCACCAGAAATCATCATAACTTCCGTTCTAAATGCAATTAAGACATTCTGTAAAGTAATTTGAACTTGTCAATGCATTCTTTACAACTTTCATAATTGTCGATTCGATCTGAGTTATTGTTGTGATACTCACAACCCTATTATCCCCTAAAACAAACACAAATTTTCTGTAAAAACCAAAACGACATACAAAAACTATAGAACAAACGACATTCCAATCATATAAACAAACATTTCATTCTTCTTCGCTATACTTTACATTAATTACAACAAAAATCGTAGTATATCACACACAAAGTAATATACAAAATCGCGATCAGCACAATATCCATACATACGTTAATGTACGAAAGAAAATCAAAAGTACAATGTATGTAAAGCAACAACAAAGAGTACATACGTAATATCCATACATACGTTAATGTACGAAAGAAAATCAAAAGTACAATGTATGTAAAGCAACAACAAAGAGTACATACGTAATATCCATACATACGTTAATGTACGAAAGAAAATCAAAAGTACAATGTATGTAAAGCAACAACAAAAAGTACATACGTTTTCTTAAGTAAATAAAAGAAAACGGTCAATAAACCAAAAGCCCATGGTTTGTACAATGTTGCTATGTAAAGCAACAACAAAACACAGCACGGGCCAAATTACAATTTCGATATGTACAAAAATATTGCACACCAAAATTAAAATCAAAACAGAAAATTTGTTAATTACGACAAAATTTAAATTACGCGCACAATGCCAAAATCGAAAAACCAAAACAAAAATCGTTAAATTGTCAATTAAAGTTGTTGGTAGAATGTGAATAGAAAATTAGTATATAAGATCAAATTTTCCAATCATTTTTTTTAGTCGTCGTACAAACACATCCAACCCAATAACTACGTAAAATTATCCAAATAAATTCCATTACATTAAAATATTCAATTAATTCAGTTTTTTCAATCCAAGTTGCAGATTCCAGAAAAAGTAAAACTTCGGTAAGTATAAAATCTAACAATCAACCTACTAACACTGAGCACCAATTAAACTATATCGGTCGACTAACTCTGTATGGCAAAGCAGAGAATAGAGCGAAGGAGTGCTTCACGCATATTAACTCTATTAATCGAAACTTATAGTTTAATTTAATTCTTACTAACAAATAAATATACCTATATGGTGATATACTTGCTTCAGTAGTAACCAACTACAAATATTCAAATTTCACTTAATTTATTCCACCGACCTAGCCTTGTTTCATAGATGTGCAAAGCTGATACATGACCTGATACATAGTGGTTATGAAACAAAGGAAAGGTCGATGCAATTTGTAAATTAACCGAGTCAATCTGGTTTATTTATGAAAGAATAAATTAATATATCATTTGAATAAAACTTACAATATTCCAAAATAAACACATTCGCACATAGGGTATTTTTCGGAATAGATAGACGGTTAATAAAACATTTCCATTAAGCAACATAAACAAAATTATAACACTTAACAAACAAATAATATATATCCTCACATAGAACATTAATTAACATAAATTAAATATAAAATCCACATAAATATAACATTTGGCGCTGTAGTTTTTCGAACCTGAAGCGTTAGTTAAGGAAAAGAAAAACACACGACGGTACTTACAGTAAAATCAAGGGTTGAAAAATCCCAGTTTTCGAACGACGAAAACCAAAAAACACTTTCTAAATCGTATCGTAGCCCCTCATACAATAAACCTTAACACATAACAAATTACCATTAAATCCACTCAAATACAACATTTAACCCCTCGTAGTAAACCACATCAATACCCAAGTTGTGATCCCCCAGTCTACAAATTTTAAATAAAGAAACCCTAAGGTCGGAAGTCCAAGCTTGTTTCAATATTCAAAAGGGCCGTTCTCTACCAAAAACTAACCAATTCCACCCTCGCAAAACAAATAGTTTATTGAATAAAGTGAAGTGGAAACAGAAAACAAATTCCTTTTATGTACAACAACAAAAACACCGCACCATTCGAAAGGAAATCAGAAAAAACAATAAGATCACCTGAAAAACCAAGAAGCAACCCAAAAGAACCATCACTAATCAGGGAAGATAGAACACGTAGCCAATTAGTAAACAACCCCCCGATAACAAGGGCACAGCCAGAAGAAAAACAAGGAAAAGCAGATAAAATTAGCAAGCCTGAAGCAAATAAAGCCATAGAAATAGAACAAAATATCGACAAAACCATAACACAGAAAACACAAACAATAAAAATGGACAGAAGACAGATTTAACAACTAATAACAGACAACGCAGTACCAGAATTCAACGGAGAAGATGCAGAACAAAATTCAAGCAGACTGGCACGGTTTATTGGAATTGCAGACAGTGTATATAAAGTATTAGGAACGGGCGAGGAAAGACAGATATTCACACAGCTACTGAAGTTCAAACTCACAGGCGATGCTTATACAAGAATAAGCCATAGAGAAATAGAGAACTACGAAACATTAAAAGCCACTATAAATAATATGTACGCCAGAACGTTTACATTAAATGAATTAGAAAGAAAATTCATAGATATTCAACAACGATACGGGGAAACAATAAGAAACTACGGGTATAGACTAATCGAAGCACTTGATCGATACAAAAGTGGATACAGAAACAAATACTCACTACAAGCAATGGATAAATCATATACACAACATTTAGACACAACAGCCGTACAATCATTTAAGCGGGGACTAATCAACATAATATTACGGGAGAAAGTCGCGACAACACAAGCGAAAAACGTGGACGAGATCATAAATGAAACAGAAGCAATGGAACAAATGTTAGCGGCCTCAACAAGCCTACACTCTGCACAACCAACACGGAATTACCCAAACATAGTACCACAACAGCAACGGAATCTAGACAACTTTCAAACGAACAAACAAATGAGAATAGCTCAAACCATATGCAATTACTGCCAAAAACCAAACCATACATACGATGTCTGCAGAACACGGATCGCAGCACAACGAAGCACGCAGAACACAAACTACTATCCACGACCACAATTCAACAGCTACCCTCACAATCTAAATAACCAAAACACACCACAAGTAATACGAAGTAACTTCATGCCAAGGACGACACCGAACAACAACCAATACCAAACGGACACACAGAATAATTTCACACAATACAGACAACCTCAACAAAGAAACAATTACACCCCCAAATATTGCTCACATTGTAAAACAACCACAGGCCATACATTCGATGAATGCAGAAGCAAGTTCATAGGGCAAAGAACATATAACACAAACGACTACCCTAGGCAACCGCCACAACAACAAACATACAACACGAATAATTACCAACAACAACAACCGCAACAAAGAACAACAAACGACTTGGAAGACAGACTAAAAAATATGAGAATAAATCAAATAGTACCACAATAACAAGAAACAATTCACCAGCACCCAGTAACAATTCAACACGAACAGGGAAACGCAAATGGATCCAACCAGCTGTAGGAGAGCTGCCGCCGTTGGATCCAACAAACCTAAATAATAACCATATTAAAATGCAACAAGAACAAGGACATTCTCTCCAAATGGGATGCATTCCAGAAATGTACCTCAAATTCAACAATCAAACGGGTCCAGACACCCACAATCAAAAAATCAATCAAACGGGTCCAGACACCCACAATCAAAAAATCAATCAAACGGGTCCAGACACCCACAATCAAAAATTCAATCAAACGGGTCCAGACACCCACAATCAATCAATCAATCAAACGGGTCCAGACACCCACAATCAAAAATTCAATCAAACGGGTCCAGACACCCACAATCAAATCCAAATCACCAAGACTACGAGCACAACCACTCGTAAACAAAAAATATCCAAAATTAAAAATACAACAGAAACCAACTCATTTAAACGCAACACAACAAGGCCACATATTGTAGTAATTTTATCCCTATTACAAATAATAGGATTACACATAAAATTATTTATAATAGAAACACACAAAAAATTGAAAAATCTAGCAAAACCAAAAATACAAAACTGCAATGAACGGATAAATAAAAAATTAGCAAACATAAAACAAATAATCTACCTAACCATAAACAAAATAACAAACCAAGCAACAAAATTCATTAAACACAAACACAGAACAAAATTTAAAAATTTTAAAGAACCAAAACAAACAAAAACAAGTGAACTAACAAGAAAAGACAACTCACACGACATTAAACATCTACTATACCCTGAAGAACAACAAATTAATAAAACAGTAAACTTAGTATCAGAATTCAAAATAGACAGAGACACCATTTCACCTGTAATAGGCAACTTAAGACCGAAATTACTACTAGACTCAGGAGCAGATGTATCACTAATTAAAGGAAAAATAATTAATTCCAGAAAAGTAAACACATCAGACATACTAGATCTAACAGGCATAGGAAAGGGCACGATCAAAACAGAAGGATCATTAAATTTAGAGATAGAATTCGACCAAAACGTAACAATAACACACCAATTTCATAAAATCCCAGACAATTTTCCAATCTCAGAAGACGGAATTATAGGCAGGGATTTCTTCGAGGAACACAAAGTTGACATACTCTATAGCACAAACCAGCTTAAGATAGAACAGAAATTCATAAATTTCTCAAACCAGCCCGAAAATAAAATTACACTACCTGCACGGAGTGAAACAGTTATTGAAATTCAAACGGAAACCAATAAACTATGTATATGCTCAGCTCAAGAGATAATACCTGGAGTATTTATACCCAATATGTTACTAGAACCCAAAAACTTCAAAACAAAGATATTAGTAGCAAATACACTCACAACTAACACTGAAATACGAAATTTTCATCCAGAAATAGAACCAATAGAACAATACCCAGTAGAAAATTATAAAGGAGATCAAAACATTAACAGACAAGAAATTATAGCACAAACAATCACAGAAAATCTAGACAAATCAAATAACGTACAAGAAAATCTATCTATATTAGAACTCTGTTTAAAATACCAAGATATCTTTTACATAGAGGGTGACAATTTAACAAGCGTATCAAGAGTTAGGCATGACATAAACCTATATACAGACTCAAAACCAGTACATGTACAGAGGTACAGACTTCCCCAAACTCATAAAGACGAAATCAATAAACAAGTGAATGAAATGCTAGCAGAAGGCAAAATCCAACCTAGCATAATCCCATTTAACAGCCCACTTTTGGCTGTACCTAAAAAACCTGGAAAAGACGGTAAACCAAAATGGAGAGTTGTAGTCGATTTCCGCAAATTGAATGAAATCACAATAGGCGATTCATTCCCACTCCCAAACATAAATGACATCCTCGACCAATTAGGTCACGCACAATACTTCTCCACATTAGATATGGCCAGTGGTTATCATCAAATAGAGATAAACCCTAAAGACTCCCACAAAACGGCATTTAGCACCGACTATGGCCACTTCGAATTCACACGAATGCCATTTGGTCTCAAAAATTCACAGGCAACATTTCAAAGATTGATTAACAACATTCTCAGAGGCTTCCAAGGTCTAAAAGGCTTTATTTATTTGGATGATGTAATAATTTACGGCAAAAACCTCAACGACCATAATCAAAAACTCACAGAAGTCTTCAAAATCTGTCGAGCTAATAATCTAAAGCTTCAATGTACTAAATGCCAATTTTTAAAGAAAGAAATCACTTTTCTAGGTCATTTGATAACTCCCGAAGGTATCAAACCAAACCCCACGACTACACAAGCAGTTCAAGAATTCCCAACCCCAAAAAACGTTAGAGAAACTCAATCATTCCTAGGTTTAGCGAATTATTATCGCCGTTTCATTCCAAAATTCTCAAAAATTGCTGAGCCATTAACCAAATTAACACGAAAAGGTACGACCTTCACATTTTCTGAGACCTGTACAAACGCATTCAACGCACTAAAACAATGTTTAGTTAATCCACCTATACTTAAGTATCCTGACATGACAAGACTGTTTACGTTAACCACAGACGCTAGCGATTATAGTTTAGGAGCAGTATTATCTCAAATATACCCTACAGGTGAATTCCCAGTAGCATTCGCAAGCAGAGCACTTGGCAAGTCTGAAAGAAATTATTCAACAATCGAAAAGGAAATGCTCGCTATCTACTGGGCAGTCAATAATTTTAGGCCATACCTTTACGGTAGAAGATTCACTATTGTCACCGACCACAAACCGTTAACAGGGATTCTAACCAAAATACCGAATCGAATTCTGAAGTGGAATTTAAAATTATCCGAATACAACTTCGAAATAGTCCATAAACCAGGTAAACAAAACACAAACGCAGACGCACTAAGCCGTATTAAACATAATCAAGTAACAGCTATAACAAGAGCACAAACTAGGAACAGCCAAACACAAAAGATACAAGACACAAATCCAAACCCGGACACAACTACCGTTCACAATACAACACAAATTACTGACGAAAGCGTAAACAGACCAACGAATAACAAAATAGAAGTGGTTCACGATACAAAAAAGCTACAACAAATACTCCAAGAATACCACAATTTACCATTAGGAGGTCACGCAGGTACATGGCGGACATATAAAAGAATTAAAATGCTTTATTACTGGCCTAAGATGCTAATAGACATCAATAGACATATCAGCAAATGCTATGAATGCAAAAGAAACAAATGCCATAGGCAAACGAGAGCCCCACTTCAAATCACCTCCACGGCCGAATATCCTTTCCAGAGAGTAGCATTCGACATTGTAGGTCCCTTACCAAAAACCGAAAACGAAAACGTTTATTTACTCACGTTCCAAGACGACCTATCGAAATTTTCAGGAGCAATCCCAATCCCAAATCAAGAGGCTAACACAGTAGCGAAAGCCTTATGTGAGCACTACATTACCAAATATGGTATCCCAGAAAAAATTCTTACTGATCAAGGCAGCAACTTCATGAGCAAATCATTCAACGAAGTATGCAAACTCCTCAAACTCAAACATATAACTACAACTGCATATCACCCCCAAACAAATGGAGCCCTTGAAAAATCCCACAACACTCTAAAAGAATACCTCAGATCCTTCACGGATATTGATAAACAAAATTGGGACAAAATGTGCCACTACGCGATATTTGTCTACAACACGACACCTCATTGTTCCACAAACTACACACCCCACGAACTAGTATATGGAAGACCAGCTCTCATCCCAAGCGCAGTCAAGAAAGACCCAGAACCAGTATACAATTTCGACGATTACGTCACAGAATTAAAGGCAAGACTGAGACTAGCACATGCAATTGCCAGAGAAAACATCAACAAAAAAAAACAATTAGTAAAACAACAATACGACAAAAAAATTAACAATATTAGTCTAAAACCAGACGACTTGGTATGGCTTAAGAATGAAAACAGAAAAACAAAACAAGATCCGATATGGCTCGGACCATACAAAGTGACAAGAATAGATTCAGAAGTAAACACAACAATATTAGTAAAAAACGAACACAAAAGAGTGCACAACAATCGCCTTTTAAAACAAAATTAGCCAACCAACACTAATTACAACCAAACAAATTCACAGGTATCATACCCAAGCACCATAAAACCCATCCTAAGCTCAGAAGTAAACTCCAAAATGAACACAAACAAGCAACCTATGTACGCAACCATCATAATGTCCATCTTGGTATTATCAAACAAAGTATCAACCCAAAACAGCCAAATGTTCCAACAACAAAAAATAGAAAACAACGGAGTCTTCTTCGAAAAAATCGGCAAACTAGCATTCTACACTAACAGTCTAAAAATAGTCACAACAATAAACTCACCACATATCAACGACATAACAGATACACTAACAAGTTGCAATAGACAGCTTAAAACATTATGTGACGAAATACTGACAAAAAACCCGACTGACCTTTGTAAACCATTCCGTCGAGAACTGCAATGGCACATAACACAAATTCTCAAACAAAATGGCAAACTCAAAGAAATGTACGGAAGACAAAAAAGAGGTTTGATAGACATAGGAGGTAGAATATCAAAATTCATATTAGGAACAATGGACTCTGAAGACTCAAACAAAATATACGACAACCTAAAAAATTTGGAAGACGGTCAGATTCAACTACTTAACCTAGAAAATCAACATATCACAGTACTACAGTCAAATTTCAACAAACTATCCAAACCCATAGGTCAACTACAAAACGAAACAGAAGAAATAGAAGACAAACTAAACCAACTAATTAAACGATCAAATGATCAACAAGAGTTTATTGATAGGAAGCAACAATTAGCACAACAAACTTCAGAACTAATGTCAATATTACTAATACAATGCCTACATATAAATAGAATGCAAGAAGAAGCGACGGAAATAATTACAACATTAGATAACAAAAAAATCCACCCGTTGGTATTATCATATGAGAAAATACTAGAAATAGTAAAAAACAGAACCGCAGAAGAAAATCCTAATAAAATTAACCACCAAATCATGAGACAAATCACCGAAGCATCATATATCGAAGCAAACGACCAAATCATCATTAAAATATCAATCCCAACAATAGAAAAAGACAACTACACGTTATATAAACCATACCTATTACCAATCAAGACAAAAAACGGTTACGAGACATACATTGCACGAGCAGAATTATTAGCAATAAGCAATGATAAAAGCAAGTCAACAGAATTGAACACATGGGACATAATAAAAAGCAAAACGATAACAGACAGTACAGAAACAAATTTCATATTATGCCAAAGAGCACACCCTATAATTATAAACCAAAATTCACATTGCTTAACAAGCCTATTTACAAACCCACTAAATAAAATGAAACCATGCGAAACAATACCAGCACATCCACTATACTCTCTAACAAAACTAGAAAGCACGAACTCATGGTTATATTCTACACCACAACCTATTGACATGATAATAGAAAGCGGAAACCAAACAAAAACATTAAAAATAACCGGTCAAGGAGTGATAACATTCTTACAAAAATGCAGAGTGACAACCGAAGACTTCACAATAAACATAGCAGGGCATACCTCCAAAATAGAAATTGAACAACCAACAATACTCTCTAAATTAGAAGAAATAAGTATAGAAACCAACGAACCAGAAACATTTGATGGAGAACTAACACCAAGAATAAAACTACTAGACGGGAAGAAACATAACCAAGATTACCTTGAAGAAGCACACAGAATAAATCACCTACAAAGAATGGCAGACAACATACAATTAAAAAATAACGCAAGAAATAGAATAGACAACTACAGTATAATTACTATCATAACCATTACTGTAACAATCGTTATCATTGCTATACTATACATACGCTGCTACAAAAAAAAAAAAGAAAAGTACCAAACAACCCGACAATAAACATACAGAACATAAAAGTTAAAGACATAGAAAAAAATCCCGAACGAGTACTATAATAAGGAAAAAAAAAAAAAAAAAAAAAAAAAAAAACAAAAAAAGAAAAACCAAGTACAAAAAAAAAAAAAAAAAAAAAAACAAAAAATTCAATTACAAAAAAAAAAAAAAAAAAATATACAAAAAATTCAATTACAAAAAAAAAAAAGAAAATACAAAAATTCAATTACAAAAAAAAAAAGAAAATACAAAAAATTCAATTACAAAAAAAAAAAAAAAAAAAAAAAAAAAAATATTTACACAAAAATATATAAAAACAAAATATTCAAAAATGAACAAACTTAAGAAAAAAGGAAAATAATCCAACTACTAACTAACCAATTAATCACTAACCAAACAATATCACCCACAGTCACAATGTCATCAACAAAAAAGATCACCCTGGAGAAATACAGAGCAAGAGGATCGAAACAAACGGTACCACAACAAACAACATCAACTGCGCCGAAAACCTACTCCGGCCAGATCCAAACGAAAAGACAAGAGCTAAAGGAGACAAAACGGATCCTCTCCCTATGCCACCGCCAGAAAGACAGACACTTTTTCCAAGTAAAGGCAGACGACATTCACAAAAAAATTAGACAGCTGAGAGAGGAGAAAGCTAAATTAAAAAACAGAGAGACGGAAGCATTACCACAGGAAGATGACCCAATCTGGGAACTAATAGAAAAAGTAAAAGAATTCGATATAAACGAATACAACGAGCAAATACTAACAAAAAATACATTACCAGACACAGCCGGCGAAATCCACTCCATGATGAAGGAGGCGAACCAATACTTCGAGGAACACCCAGGAGATTATGAAGCAGAGAGCCGAGCGTACAAAAAGCAAAGAAGACTATACTTAAGCAGAAAAATAAAATAAAATCAATTCAAAATCATTATTACATAATTAATTTTACAATACTTCAATAAATTTAAATTCAATTAACCTATAATCACTAGTACATAATCATTTTTACACTACTTCAATAAATTTAAGACTATAATTAATTAAAATTAAATTAATCAAAAGTAAATAAGATATATAATTGAATAAGATAACCAATTTTACTAGATAATCAAATAAGATAATCAATAAAACTATAATTAAATAAGATAACCAATCTAACTGTTGTAAATCTAAATTAAAGACATAATCAAACAAACCACAATTAGTTTTATCTTAAATTAGATCTAAATAAAACAAAATCGATCCTCACTCCACAATTAAAAAATCAATCAGTAAATAAACTAAAGTGTAAATATAAGAACAACAACCAAATTGAAAATTCAAC
Source organism: Nephrotoma flavescens (assembly GCA_932526605.1). Classification (NCBI taxonomy): domain Eukaryota; kingdom Metazoa; phylum Arthropoda; class Insecta; order Diptera; family Tipulidae; genus Nephrotoma; species Nephrotoma flavescens. The sequence goes on from CAKOBK010000046.1 coordinate 483,534, forward strand.
GATTACATATTTCATAATAAAAAATAAAATCCCTTACAGGAATTTTAATTTTTTCGCGAAGAAAAATAAAACAAAATCGATCCTCACTCCACAATTAAAAAATCAATCAGTAAATAAACTAAAGTGTAAATATAAGAACAACAACCAAATTGAAAATTCAACGATTACATATTTCATAATAAAAAATAAAATCCCTTACAGGAATTTTATTTTTTCGCGAAGAAAGGGAGGTATGTTGTGATACTCACAACCCTATTATCCCCTAAAACAAACACAAATTTTCTGTAAAAACCAAAACGACATACAAAAACTATAGAACAAACGACATTCCAATCATATAAACAAACATTTCATTCTTCTTCGCTATACTTTACATTAATTACAACAAAAATCGTAGTATATCACACACAAAGTAATATACAAAATCGCGATCAGCACAATATCCATACATACGTTAATGTACGAAAGAAAATCGTACGATTACATATTTCATAATAAAATTCAACGATTACATATTTCATAATAAAAAATAAAATCCCTTACAGGAATTTTATTTTTTCGCGAAGGAAGGGAGGTATGTTGTGATACTCACAACCCTATTATCCCCTAAAACAAACACAAATTTTCTGTAAAAACCAAAACGACATACAAAAACTATAGAACAAACGACATTCCAATCATATAAACAAACATTTCATTCTTCTTCGCTATACTTTACATTAATTACAACAAAAATCGTAGTATATCACACACAAAGTAATATACAAAATCGCGATCAGCACAATATCCATACATACGTTAATGTACGAAAGAAAATCAAAAGTACAATGTATGTAAAGCAACAACAAAGAGTACATACGTAATATCCATACATACGTTAATGTACGAAAGAAAATCAAAAGTACAATGTATGTAAAGCAACAACAAAGAGTACATACGTAATATCCATACATACGTTAATGTACGAAAGAAAATCAAAAGTACAATGTATGTAAAGCAACAACAAAAAGTACATACGTTTTCTTAAGTAAATAAAAGAAAACGGTCAATAAACCAAAAGCCCATGGTTTGTACAATGTTGCTATGTAAAGCAACAACAAAACACAGCACGGGCCAAATTACAATGTCGATATGTACAAAAATATTGCACACCAAAATTAAAATCAAAACAGAAAATTTGTTAATTACGACAAAATTTAAATTACGCGCACAATGCCAAAATCGAAAAACCAAAACAAAAATCGTTAAATTGTCAATTAAAGTTGTTGGTAGAATGTGAATAGAAAATTAGTATATAAGATCAAATTTTCCAATCATTTTTTTTAGTCGTCGTACAAACACATCCAACCCAATAACTACGTAAAATTATCCAAATAAATTCCGTTACATTAAAATATTCAATTAATTCAGTTTTTTCAATCCAAGTTCGAGATTCCAGAAAAAGTAAAACTTCGGTAAGTATAAAATCTAACAATCAACCTACTAACACTGAGCACCAATTAAACTATATCGGTCGACTAACTCTGTATGGCAAAGCAGAGAATAGAGCGAAGGAATGCTTCACGCATATTAACTCTATTAATCGAAACTTATAGTTTAATTTAATTCTTACTAACAAATAAATATACCTATATGGTGATATACTTGCTTCAGTAGTAACCAACTACAAATATTCAAATTTCACTTAATTTATTCCACCGACCTAGCCTTGTTTCATAGATGTGCAAAGCTGATACATGACCTGATACATAGTGGTTATGAAACAAAGGAAAGGTCGATGCAATTTGTAAATTAACCGAGTCAATCTGGTTTATTTATGAAAGAATAAATTAATATATCATTTGAATAAAACTTACAATATTCCAAAATAAACACATTCGCACATAGGGTATTTTTCGGAATAGATAGACGGTTAATAAAACATTTCCATTAAGCAACATAAACAAAATTATAACACTTAACAAACAAATAATATATATCCTCACATAGAACATTAATTAACATAAATTAAATATAAAATCCACATAAATATAACATTATGTAAGTGTTTCTATTACGAGTCAATTTTGCCTTTATTCCTACAGAGTATTGGTGTTACTGGAAATCACCAGAAATTATCATAACTTCCGTTCTAAATGCAATTAAGACATTCTGTAAAGTAATTTTAACTTGTCAATGCATCCTTTACAACTTTCATAGGTGTCGATCCGTCTGAGTTATGTAAGTGTTTCTATTACGAGTCAATTTTGCCTTTATTCCTACAGAGTATTTTTATTACTTGAAATCACCAGAAATCATCATAACTTCCGTTCTAAATGTAATTAAGACATTCTGTAAAGTAATTTGAACTAGTCGATGCATCCTGTACAACTTTCATAAGTGTCGATCCGATCTGAGTTATGTAAGTGTTTCTATTTCGTGTCAATTTTGCCTTTATTCCTACAGAGTATTTTTATTACTTCAAATCACCAGAAATCATCATAACTTCCGTTCTAAATGCAATTAAGACATTCTGTAAAGTAATTTGAACTTGTTAATGCATCCTTTACAACTTTCACAAGTGTCGATCCGATCTGAGTTATGTAAGTGTTTCTATTACGAGTCAATTTTGCCTTTATTCCTACAGAGTATTTTTATTACTTGAAATCACCAGAAATCATCATAACTTCCGTTCTAAATTCAATTAAGACATTTTGTAAAGTAATTTGAACTTGTTAATGCATCCTTTACAACTTTTATAAGTGTCGATCCGATCTGAGTTATGTAAGTGTTTCTATTACGAGTCAATTTTGCCTTTATTCCTACAGAGTATTTTTATTACTTGAAATCACCAGAAATCATCATAACTTCCGTTCTAAATGCAATTAAGACATTCTGTAAAGTAATTTGAACTTGTCAATGCATCCTTTACAACTTTTATAAGTGTCGATCCGATCTGAGTTATGTAAGTGTTTCTATTACGTGTCAATTTTGCCTTTATTCCTACAGAGTATTTTTATTACTGGAAATCACCAGAAATCATCATAACTTCCGTTCTAAATGTAATTAAGACATTCTGTAAAGTAATTTGAACTAGTCAATGCATCCTGTACAACTTTCATAAGTGTTGATCCGATCTGAGTTATGTAAGTGTTTCTATTACGAGTCAATTTTGCCTTTATTCCTACAGAGTATTTTTATTACTTGAAATCACCAGAAATCATCATAACTTCCGTTCTAAATGCAATTAAGACATTCTGTAAAGTAATTTGAACTTGTTAATGCATCCTTTACAACTTTCATAAGTGTCGATCCGATCTGAGTTATGTAAGTGTTTCTATTACGAATCAATTTTGCCTTTATTCCTACAGAGTATTTTTATTACTTGAAATCACCAGAAATCATCATAACTTCCGTTCTAAATGTAATTAAGACATTCTGTAAAGTAATTTGAACTAGTCAATGCATCCTGTACAACTTTCATAAGTGTCGATCCGATCTGAGTTATGTAAGTGTTTCTATTACGAGTCAATTTTGCCTTTATTCCTACAGAGTATTTTTATTACTTGAAATCACCAGAAACCATCATAACTTCCGTTCTAAATGCAATTAAGACATTCTGTAAAGTAATTTGAACTTGATAATGCATCCTTTACAACTTTCATAAGTGTCGATCCGATCTGAGTTATGTAAGTGTTTCTATTACGAATCAATTTTGCCTTTATTCCTACAGAGTATTTTTATTACTTGAAATCACCAGAAATCATTATAACTTCCGTTCTAAATGTAATTAAGACATTCTGTAAAGTAATTTGAACTAGTCAATGCATCCTGTTCAACTTTCATAAGTGTCGATTCGATCTGAGTTATGTAAGTGTTTCTATTACGAGTCAATTTTGCCTTTATTCCTACAGAGTATTTTTATTACTTGAAATCACCAGAAATCATCATAACTTCCGTTCTAAATGTAATTAAGACATTCTGTAAAGTAATTAAAACTAGTCAATGCATCCTGTACAACTTTCATAAGTGTCGATCTGATCTGAGTTATGTAAGTGTTTCTATTACGAGTCAATTTTGCCTTTATTCCTACAGAGTATTTTTATTACTTGAAATCACCAGAAATCATCATAACTTCCGTTCTAAATGTAATTAAGACATTCTGTAAAGTAATTTGAACTTGTTAATGCATCTTTTACAACCTTCATAAGTGTCGATCCGATCTGAGTTATGTAAGTGTTTCTATTACGAGTCAATTTTGCCTTTATTCCTACAGAGTATTTTTATTACTTGAAATCACCAGAAATCATCATAACTTCCGTTCTAAATGCAATTAAGACATTCTGTAAAGTAATCTAAACTTGTAAATGCATCCTTTACAACTTTCATAAGTGTCGATCCAATCTGGGTTATCCAAGTGTTTCTATTACGAGTCAATTTTGCCTTTATTCCTACAGAGTATTTTTATTACTTGAAATCACCAGAAATCATCATAACTTCCGTTCTAAATGCAATTAAGACATTCTGTAAAGTAATCTAAACTTGTAAATGCATCCTTTACAACTTTCATAAGTATCGATCCAATCTGGGTTATGCAAGTGTTTCTATTACGAGTCAATTTTGCCTTTATTCCTACAGAGTATTGTTATTACTGGAAATCACCAGAAATCATCATAACTTCCGTTCTAAATGCAATTAAGACATTCTGTAAAGTAATCTGAACTTTTCAATGCTTCCTTTACAACTTTCATAAGTGTCGATCCGATCTGAGTTATGTAAGTGTTTCTATTACGAGTCAATTTTGCCTTTATTCCTACAGAGTATTTTTATTACTTGAAATCACCAGAAATCATCATAACTTCCGTTCTAAATGTAATTAAGACATTCTGTAAAGTAATTTGAACTTGTTAATGCATCCTTTACAACTTTCATAAGTGTCGATCCGATCTGAGTTATGTAAGTGTTTCTATTACGAGTCAATTTTGCCTTTATTCCTACAGAGTATTTTTATTACTTGAAATCACCAGAAATCATCATAACTTCCGTTCTAAATGCAATTAAGACATTCTGTAAAGTAGTTTGAACTTGTCAATGCATCCTTTACAACTTTCGTAAGTGTCGATCCGATCTGAGTTATGTAAGTGTTTCTATTACGAGTCAATTTTGCCTTTATTCCTACAGAGTATTTTTATTACTTGAAATCACCAGAAATCATCATAACTTCCGTTCTAAATGCAATTAAGACATTCTGTAAAGTAGTTTGAACTTGTCAATGCATCCTTTACAACTTTCATAAGTGTCGATCCAATCTGAGTTATGTAAGTGGTTCTATTACGAGTCAATTTTGCCTTTATTCCTACAGAGTATTGCTATTACTTGAAATCACCAGAAATCATCATAACTTCCGTTCTAAATGCAATTAAGACATTCTGTAAAGTAATCTGAACTTTTCAATGCTTCCTTTACAACTTTCATAAGTGTCGATCCGGTCTGAGTTATGTAAGTGTTTCTATTACGAGTCAATTTTGCCTTTATTCCTACAGAGTATTGTTATTACTTGAAATCACCAGAAATCATCACTATTTCCGTTCTAAATGCAATTAAGACATTCTGTAAAGTAATTTGAACTTGTTAATGCATCCTTTACAACTTTCATAAGTGTCGATCCGATCTGAGTTATGTAAGTGTTTCTATTACGAGTCAATTTTGCCTTTATTCCTACAGAGTATTTTTATTACTTGAAATCACCAGAAATCATCATAACTTCCGCTCTAAATGCAATTAAGACATTCTGTAAAGTAATTTTAACTTGTCAATGTATTCTTTACAACTTTCATAAGTGTCGATCCGATCTGAGTTATGTAAGTGTTTCTATTACGAGTCAATTTTGCCTTTATTCCTACAGAGTATTGTTATTACTGAATATCACCAGAAATCATCATAACTTCCGTTCTAAATGCAATTAAGACATTCTGTAAAGTAATTTGAACTAGTCAATGCATCCTTTACAACTTTCATAATTGTCGATTCGATCTGAGTTATTGTTGTGATACTCACAACCCTATTATCCCCTAAAACAAACACAAATTTTCTGTAAAAACCAAAACGACATACAAAAACTATAGAACAAACGACATTCCAATCATATAAACAAACATTTCATTCTTCTTCGCTATACTTTACATTAATTACAACAAAAATCGTAGTATATCACACACAAAGTAATATACAAAATCGCGATCAGCACAATATCCATACATACGTTAATGTACGAAAGAAAATCAAAAGTACAATGTATGTAAAGCAACAACAAAGAGTACATACGTAATATCCATACATACGTTAATGTACGAAAGAAAATCAAAAGTACAATGTATGTAAAGCAACAACAAAGAGTACATACGTAATATCCATACATACGTTAATGTACGAAAGAAAATCAAAAGTACAATGTATATAAAGCAACAACAAAAAGTACATACGTTTTCTTAAGTAAATAAAAGAAAACGGTCAATAAACCAAAAGCCCATGGTTTGTACAATGTTGCTATGTAAAGCAACAACAAAACACAGCACGGGCCAAATTACAATGTCGATATGTACAAAAATATTGCACACCAAAATTAAAATCAAAACAGAAAATTTGTTAATTACGACAAAATTTAAATTACGCGCACAATGCCAAAATCGAAAAACCAAAACAAAAATCGTTAAATTGTCAATTAAAGTTGTTGGTAGAATGTGAATAGAAAATTAGTATATAAGATCAAATTTTCCAATCATTTTTTTTAGTCGTCGTACAAACACATCCAACCCAATAACTACGTAAAATTATCCAAATAAATTCCATTACATTAAAATATTCAATTAATTCAGTTTTTTCAATCCAAGTTCGAGATTCCAGAAAAAGTAAAACTTCGGTAAGTATAAAATCTAACAATCAACCTACTAACACTGAGCACCAATTAAACTATATCGGTCGACTAACTCTGTATGGCAAAGCAGAGAATAGAGCGAAGGAGTGCTTCACGCATATTAACTCTATTAATCGAAACTTATAGTTTAATTTAATTCTTACTAACAAATAAATATACCTATATGGTGATATACTTGCTTCAGTAGTAACCAACTACAAATATTCAAATTTCACTTAATTTATTCCACCGACCTAGCCTTGTTTCATAGATGTGCAAAGCTGATACATGACCTGATACATAGTGGTTATGAAACAAAGGAAAGGTCGATGCAATTTGTAAATTAACCGAGTCAATCTGGTTTATTTATGAAAGAATAAATTAATATATCATTTGAATAAAACTTACAATATTCCAAAATAAACACATTCGCACATAGGGTATTTTTCGGAATAGATAGACGGTTAATAAAACATTTCCATTAAGCAACATAAACAAAATTATAACACTTAACAAACAAATAATATATATCCTCACATAGAACATTAATTAACATAAATTAAATATAAAATCCACATAAATATAACATTTGGCGCTGTAGTTTTTCGAACCTGAAGCGTTAGTTAAGGAAAAGAAAAACACACGACGGTACTTACAGTAAAATCAAGGGTTGAAAAATCCCAGTTTTCGAACGACGAAAACCAAAAAACACTTTCTAAATCGTATCGTAGCCCCTCATACAATAAACCTTAACACATAACAAATTACCATTAAATCCACTCAAATACAACATTTAACCCCTCGTAGTAAACCACATCAATACCCAAGTTGTGATCCCCCAGTCTACAAATTTTAAATAAAGAAACCCTAAGGTCGGAAGTCCAAGCTTGTTTCAATATTCAAAAGGGCCGTTCTCTACCAAAAACTAACCAATTCCACCCTCGCAAAACAAATAGTTTATTGAATAAAGTGAAGTGGAAACAGAAAACAAATTCCTTTTATGTACAACAACAAAAACACCGCACCATTCGAAAGGAAATCAGAAAAAACAATAAGATCACCTGAAAAACCAAGAAGCAACCCAAAAGAACCATCACTAATCAGGGAAGATAGAACACGTAGCCAATTAGTAAACAACCCCCCGATAACAAGGGCACAGCCAGAAGAAAAACAAGGAAAAGCAGATAAAATTAGCAAGCCTGAAGCAAATAAAGCCATAGAAATAGAACAAAATATCGACAAAACCATAACACAGAAAACACAAACAATAAAAATGGACAGAAGACAGATTTAACAACTAATAACAGACAACGCAGTACCAGAATTCAACGGAGAAGATGCAGAACAAAATTCAAGCAGACTGGCACGGTTTATTGGAATTGCAGACAGTGTATATAAAGTATTAGGAACGGGCGAGGAAAGACAGATATTCACACAGCTACTGAAGTTCAAACTCACAGGCGATGCTTATACAAGAATAAGCCATAGAGAAATAGAGAACTACGAAACATTAAAAGCCACTATAAATAATATGTACGCCAGAACGTTTACATTAAATGAATTAGAAAGAAAATTCATAGATATTCAACAACGATACGGGGAAACAATAAGAAACTACGGGTATAGACTAATCGAAGCACTTGATCGATACAAAAGTGGATACAGAAACAAATACTCACTACAAGCAATGGATAAATCATATACACAACATTTAGACACAACAGCCGTACAATCATTTAAGCGGGGACTAATCAACATAATATTACGGGAGAAAGTCGCGACAACACAAGCGAAAAACGTGGACGAGATCATAAATGAAACAGAAGCAATGGAACAAATGTTAGCGGCCTCAACAAGCCTACACTCTGCACAACCAACACGGAATTACCCAAACATAGTACCACAACAGCAACGGAATCTAGACAACTTTCAAACGAACAAACAAATGAGAATAGCTCAAACCATATGCAATTACTGCCAAAAACCAAACCATACATACGATGTCTGCAGAACACGGATCGCAGCACAACGAAGCACACAGAACACAAACTACTATCCACGACCACAATTCAACAGCTACCCTCACAATCTAAATAACCAAAACACACCACAAGTAATACGAAGTAACTTCATGCCAAGGACGACACCGAACAACAACCAATACCAAACGGACACACAGAATAATTTCACACAATACAGACAACCTCAACAAAGAAACAATTACACCCCCAAATATTGCTCACATTGTAAAACAACCACAGGCCATACATTCGATGAATGCAGAAGCAAGTTCATAGGGCAAAGAACATATAACACAAACGACTACCCTAGGCAACCGCCACAACAACAAACATACAACACGAATAATTACCAACAACAACAACCGCAACAAAGAACAACAAACGACTTGGAAGACAGACTAAAAAATATGAGAATAAATCAAATAGTACCACAATAACAAGAAACAATTCACCAGCACCCAGTAACAATTCAACACGAACAGGGAAACGCAAATGGATCCAACCAGCTGTAGGAGAGCTGCCGCCGTTGGATCCAACAAACCTAAATAATAACCATATTAAAATGCAACAAGAACAAGGACATTCTCTCCAAATGGGATGCATTCCAGAAATGTACCTCAAATTCAACAATCAAACGGGTCCAGACACCCACAATCAAAAAATCAATCAAACGGGTCCAGACACCCACAATCAAAAAATCAATCAAACGGGTCCAGACACCCACAATCAAAAATTCAATCAAACGGGTCCAGACACCCACAATCAATCAATCAATCAAACGGGTCCAGACACCCACAATCAAAAATTCAATCAAACGGGTCCAGACACCCACAATCAAATCCAAATCACCAAGACTACGAGCACAACCACTCGTAAACAAAAAATATCCAAAATTAAAAATACAACAGAAACCAACTCATTTAAACGCAACACAACAAGGCCACATATTGTAGTAATTTTATCCCTATTACAAATAATAGGATTACACATAAAATTATTTATAATAGAAACACACAAAAAATTGAAAAATCTAGCAAAACCAAAAATACAAAACTGCAATGAACGGATAAATAAAAAATTAGCAAACATAAAACAAATAATCTACCTAACCATAAACAAAATAACAAACCAAGCAACAAAATTCATTAAACACAAACACAGAACAAAATTTAAAAATTTTAAAGAACCAAAACAAACAAAAACAAGTGAACTAACAAGAAAAGACAACTCACACGACATTAAACATCTACTATACCCTGAAGAACAACAAATTAATAAAACAGTAAACTTAGTATCAGAATTCAAAATAGACAGAGACACCATTTCACCTGTAATAGGCAACTTAAGACCGAAATTACTACTAGACTCAGGAGCAGATGTATCACTAATTAAAGGAAAAATAATTAATTCCAGAAAAGTAAACACATCAGACATACTAGATCTAACAGGCATAGGAAAGGGCACGATCAAAACAGAAGGATCATTAAATTTAGAGATAGAATTCGACCAAAACGTAACAATAACACACCAATTTCATAAAATCCCAGACAATTTTCCAATCTCAGAAGACGGAATTATAGGCAGGGATTTCTTCGAGGAACACAAAGTTGACATACTCTATAGCACAAACCAGCTTAAGATAGAACAGAAATTCATAAATTTCTCAAACCAGCCCGAAAATAAAATTACACTACCTGCACGGAGTGAAACAGTTATTGAAATTCAAACGGAAACCAATAAACTATGTATATGCTCAGCTCAAGAGATAATACCTGGAGTATTTATACCCAATATGTTACTAGAACCCAAAAACTTCAAAACAAAGATATTAGTAGCAAATACACTCACAACTAACACTGAAATACGAAATTTTCATCCAGAAATAGAACCAATAGAACAATACCCAGTAGAAAATTATAAAGGAGATCAAAACATTAACAGACAAGAAATTATAGCACAAACAATCACAGAAAATCTAGACAAATCAAATAACGTACAAGAAAATCTATCTATATTAGAACTCTGTTTAAAATACCAAGATATCTTTTACATAGAGGGTGACAATTTAACAAGCGTATCAAGAGTTAGGCATGACATAAACCTATATACAGACTCAAAACCAGTACATGTACAGAGGTACAGACTTCCCCAAACTCATAAAGACGAAATCAATAAACAAGTGAATGAAATGCTAGCAGAAGGCAAAATCCAACCTAGCATAAGCCCATTTAACAGCCCACTTTTGGCTGTACCTAAAAAACCTGGAAAAGACGGTAAACCAAAATGGAGAGTTGTAGTCGATTTCCGCAAATTGAATGAAATCACAATAGGCGATTCATTCCCACTCCCAAACATAAATGACATCCTCGACCAATTAGGTCACGCACAATACTTCTCCACATTAGATATGGCCAGTGGTTATCATCAAATAGAGATAAACCCTAAAGACTCCCACAAAACGGCATTTAGCACCGACTATGGCCACTTCGAATTCACACGAATGCCATTTGGTCTCAAAAATTCACAGGCAACATTTCAAAGATTGATTAACAACATTCTCAGAGGCTTCCAAGGTCTAAAAGGCTTTATTTATTTGGATGATGTAATAATTTACGGCAAAAACCTCAACGACCATAATCAAAAACTCACAGAAGTCTTCAAAATCTGTCGAGCTAATAATCTAAAGCTTCAATGTACTAAATGCCAATTTTTAAAGAAAGAAATCACTTTTCTAGGTCATTTGATAACTCCCGAAGGTATCAAACCAAACCCCACGACTACACAAGCAGTTCAAGAATTCCCAACCCCAAAAAACGTTAGAGAAACTCAATCATTCCTAGGTTTAGCGAATTATTATCGCCGTTTCATTCCAAAATTCTCAAAAATTGCTGAGCCATTAACCAAATTAACACGAAAAGGTACGACCTTCACATTTTCTGAGACCTGTACAAACGCATTCAACGCACTAAAACAATGTTTAGTTAATCCACCTATACTTAAGTATCCTGACATGACAAGAATGTTTACGTTAACCACAGACGCTAGCGATTATAGTTTAGGAGCAGTATTATCTCAAATATACCCTACAGGTGAATTCCCAGTAGCATTCGCAAGCAGAGCACTTGGCAAGTCTGAAAGAAATTATTCAACAATCGAAAAGGAAATGCTCGCTATCTACTGGGCAGTCAATAATTTTAGGCCATACCTTTACGGTAGAAGATTCACTATTGTCACCGACCACAAACCGTTAACAGGGATTCTAACCAAAATACCGAATCGAATTCTGAAGTGGAATTTAAAATTATCCGAATACAACTTCGAAATAGTCCATAAACCAGGTAAACAAAACACAAACGCAGACGCACTAAGCCGTATTAAACATAATCAAGTAACAGCTATAACAAGAGCACAAACTAGGAACAGCCAAACACAAAAGATACAAGACACAAATCCAAACCCGGACACAACTACCGTTCACAATACAACACAAATTACTGACGAAAGCGTAAACAGACCAACGAATAACAAAATAGAAGTGGTTCACGATACAAAAAAGCTACAACAAATACTCCAAGAATACCACAATTTACCATTAGGAGGTCACGCAGGTACATGGCGGACATATAAAAGAATTAAAATGCTTTATTACTGGCCTAAGATGCTAATAGACATCAATAGACATATCAGCAAATGCTATGAATGCAAAAGAAACAAATGCCATAGGCAAACGAGAGCCCCACTTCAAATCACCTCCACGGCCGAATATCCTTTCCAGAGAGTAGCATTCGACATTGTAGGTCCCTTACCAAAAACCGAAAACGAAAACGTTTATTTACTCACGTTCCAAGACGACCTATCGAAATTTTCAGGAGCAATCCCAATCCCAAATCAAGAGGCTAACACAGTAGCGAAAGCCTTATGTGAGCACTACATTACCAAATATGGTATCCCAGAAAAAATTCTTACTGATCAAGGCAGCAACTTCATGAGCAAATCATTCAACGAAGTATGCAAACTCCTCAAACTCAAACATATAACTACAACTGCATATCACCCCCAAACAAATGGAGCCCTTGAAAAATCCCACAACACTCTAAAAGAATACCTCAGATCCTTCACGGATATTGATAAACAAAATTGGGACAAAATGTGCCACTACGCGATATTTGTCTACAACACGACACCTCATTGTTCCACAAACTACACACCCCACGAACTAGTATATGGAAGACCAGCTCTCATCCCAAGCGCAGTCAAGAAAGACCCAGAACCAGTATACAATTTCGACGATTACGTCACAGAATTAAAGGCAAGACTGAGACTAGCACATGCAATTGCCAGAGAAAACATCAACAAAAAAAAACAATTAGTAAAACAACAATACGACAAAAAAATTAACAATATTAGTCTAAAACCAGACGACTTGGTATGACTTAAGAATGAAAACAGAAAAACAAAACAAGATCCGATATGGCTCGGACCATACAAAGTGACAAGAATAGATTCAGAAGTAAACACAACAATATTAGTAAAAAACGAACACAAAAGAGTGCACAACAATCGCCTTTTAAAACAAAATTAGCCAACCAACACTAATTACAACCAAACAAATTCACAGGTATCATACCCAAGCACCATAAAACCCATCCTAAGCTCAGAAGTAAACTCCAAAATGAACACAAACAAGCAACCTATGTACGCAACCATCATAATGTCCATCTTGGTATTATCAAACAAAGTATCAACCCAAAACAGCCAAATGTTCCAACAACAAAAAATAGAAAACAACGGAGTCTTCTTCGAAAAAATCGGCAAACTAGCATTCTACACTAACAGTCTAAAAATAGTCACAACAATAAACTCACCACATATCAACGACATAACAGATACACTAACAAGTTGCAATAGACAGCTTAAAACATTATGTGACGAAATACTGACAAAAAACCCGACTGACCTTTGTAAACCATTCCGTCGAGAACTGCAATGGCACATAACACAAATTCTCAAACAAAATGGCAAACTCAAAGAAATGTACGGAAGACAAAAAAGAGGTTTGATAGACATAGGAGGTAGAATATCAAAATTCATATTAGGAACAATGGACTCTGAAGACTCAAACAAAATATACGACAACCTAAAAAATTTGGAAGACGGTCAGATTCAACTACTTAACCTAGAAAATCAACATATCGCAGTACTACAGTCAAATTTCAACAAACTATCCAAACCCATAGGTCAACTACAAAACGAAACAGAAGAAATAGAAGACAAACTAAACCAACTAATTAAACGATCAAATGATCAACAAGAGTTTATTGATAGGAAGCAACAATTAGCACAACAAACTTCAGAACTAATGTCAATATTACTAATACAATGCCTACATATAAATAGAATGCAAGAAGAAGCGACGGAAATAATTACAACATTAGATAACAAAAAAATCCACCCGTTGGTATTATCATATGAGAAAATACTAGAAATAGTAAAAAACAGAACCGCAGAAGAAAATCCTAATAAAATTAACCACCAAATCATGAGACAAATCACCGAAGCATCATATATCGAAGCAAACGACCAAATCATCATTAAAATATCAATCCCAACAATAGAAAAAGACAACTACACGTTATATAAACCATACCTATTACCAATCAAGACAAAAAACGGTTACGAGACATACATTGCACGAGCAGAATTATTAGCAATAAGCAATGATAAAAGCAAGTCAACAGAATTGAACACATGGGACATAATAAAAAGCAAAACGATAACAGACAGTACAGAAACAAATTTCATATTATGCCAAAGAGCACACCCTATAATTATAAACCAAAATTCACATTGCTTAACAAGCCTATTTACAAACCCACTAAATAAAATGAAACCATGCGAAACAATACCAGCACATCCACTATACTCTCTAACAAAACTAGAAAGCACGAACTCATGGTTATATTCTACACCACAACCTATTGACATGATAATAGAAAGCGGAAACCAAACAAAAACATTAAAAATAACCGGTCAAGGAGTGATAACATTCTTACAAAAATGCAGAGTGACAACCGAAGACTTCACAATAAACATAGCAGGGCATACCTCCAAAATAGAAATTGAACAACCAACAATACTCTCTAAATTAGAAGAAATAAGTATAGAAACCAACGAACCAGAAACATTTGATGGAGAACTAACACCAAGAATAAAACTACTAGACGGGAAGAAACATAACCAAGATTACCTTGAAGAAGCACACAGAATAAATCACCTACAAAGAATGGCAGACAACATACAATTAAAAAATAACGCAAGAAATAGAATAGACAACTACAGTATAATTACTATCATAACCATTACTGTAACAATCGTTATCATTGCTATACTATACATACGCTGCTACAAAAAAAAAAAGAAAAGTACCAAACAACCCGACAATAAACATACAGAACATAAAAGTTAAAGACATAGAAAAAAATCCCGAACGAGTACTATAATAAGGAAAAAAAAAAAAAAACAAAAAAAGAAAAACCAAGTACAAAAAAAAAAAAAAAAAAAAAAAAACAAAAAATTCAATTACAAAAAAAAAAAAAAAATTTACAAAAATTCAATTACAAAAAAAAAAAAGAAAATACAAAAATTCAATTACAAAAAAAAAAAGAAAATACAAAAAATTCAATTACAAAAAAAAAAAAAAAAAAAAAAAAAAAATATTTACACAAAAATATATAAAAACAAAATATTCAAAAATGAACAAACTTAAGAAAAAAGGAAAATAATCCAACTACTAACTAACCAATTAATCACTAACCAAACAATATCACCCACAGTCACAATGTCATCAACAAAAAAGATCACCCTGGAGAAATACAGAGCAAGAGGATCGAAACAAACGGTACCACAACAAACAACATCAACTGCGCCGAAAACCTACTCCGGCCAGATCCAAACGAAAAGACAAGAGCTAAAGGAGACAAAACGGATCCTCTCCCTATGCCACCGCCAGAAAGACAGACACTTTTTCCAAGTAAAGGCAGACGACATTCACAAAAAAATTAGACAGCTGAGAGAGGAGAAAGCTAAATTAAAAAACAGAGAGACGGAAGCATTACCACAGGAAGATGACCCAATCTGGGAACTAATAGAAAAAGTAAAAGAATTCGATATAAACGAATACAACGAGCAAATACTAACAAAAAATACATTACCAGACACAGCCGGCGAAATCCACTCCATGATGAAGGAGGCGAACCAATACTTCGAGGAACACCCAGGAGATTATGAAGCAGAGAGCCGAGCGTACAAAAAGCAAAGAAGACTATACTTAAGCAGAAAAATAAAATAAAATCAATTCAAAATCATTATTACATAATTAATTTTACAATACTTCAATAAATTTAAATTCAATTAACCTATAATCACTAGTACATAATCATTTTTACACTACTTCAATAAATTTAAGACTATAATTAATTAAAATTAAATTAATCAAAAGTAAATAAGATATATAATTGAATAAGATAACCAATTTTACTAGATAATCAAATAAGATAATCAATAAAACTATAATTAAATAAGATAACCAATCTAACTGTTGTAAATCTAAATTAAAGACATAATCAAACAAACCACAATTAGTTTTATCTTAAATTAGATCTAAATAAAACAAAATCGATCCTCACTCCACAATTAAAAAATCAATCAGTAAATAAACTAAAGTGTAAATATAAGAACAACAACCAAATTGAAAATTCAACGATTACATATTTCATAATAAAAAATAAAATCCCTTACAGGAATTTTAATTTTTTCGCGAAGAAAAATAAAACAAAATCGATCCTCACTCCACAATTAAAAAATCAATCAGTAAATAAACTAAAGTGTAAATATAAGAACAACAACCAAATTGAAAATTCAACGATTACATATTTCATAATAAAAAATAAAATCCCTTACAGGAATTTTATTTTTTCGCGAAGAAAGGGAGGTATGTTGTGATACTCACAACCCTATTATCCCCTAAAACAAACACAAATTTTCTGTAAAAACCAAAACGACATACAAAAACTATAGAACAAACGACATTCCAATCATATAAACAAACATTTCATTCTTCTTCGCTATACTTTACATTAATTACAACAAAAATCGTAGTATATCACACACAAAGAAATTATCAAAATCGCGATCAGCACAATATCCATACATACGTTAATGTACGAAAGAAAATCGTACGATTACATATTTCATAATAAAATTCAACGATTACATATTTCATAATAAAAAATAAAATCCCTTACAGGAATTTTATTTTTTCGCGAAGGAAGGGAGGTATGTTGTGATACTCACAACCCTATTATCCCCTAAAACAAACACAAATTTTCTGTAAAAACCAAAACGACATACAAAAACTATAGAACAAACGACATTCCAATCATATAAACAAACATTTCATTCTTCTTCGCTATACTTTACATTAATTACAACAAAAATCGTAGTATATCACACACAAAGTAATATACAAAATCGCGATCAGCACAATATCCATACATACGTTAATGTACGAAAGAAAATCAAAAGTACAATGTATGTAAAGCAACAACAAAGAGTACATACGTAATATCCATACATACGTTAATGTACGAAAGAAAATCAAAAGTACAATGTATGTAAAGCAACAACAAAGAGTACATACGTAATATCCATACATACGTTAATGTACGAAAGAAAATCAAAAGTACAATGTATGTAAAGCAACAACAAAAAGTACATACGTTTTCTTAAGTAAATAAAAGAAAACGGTCAATAAACCAAAAGCCCATGGTTTGTACAATGTTGCTATGTAAAGCAACAACAAAACACAGCACGGGCCAAATTACAATGTCGATATGTACAAAAATATTGCACACCAAAATTAAAATCAAAACAGAAAATTTGTTAATTACGACAAAATTTAAATTACGCGCACAATGCCAAAATCGAAAAACCAAAACAAAAATCGTTAAATTGTCAATTAAAGTTGTTGGTAGAATGTGAATAGAAAATTAGTATATAAGATCAAATTTTCCAATCATTTTTTTTAGTCGTCGTACAAACACATCCAACCCAATAACTACGTAAAATTATCCAAATAAATTCCGTTACATTAAAATATTCAATTAATTCAGTTTTTTCAATCCAAGTTCGAGATTCCAGAAAAAGTAAAACTTCGGTAAGTATAAAATCTAACAATCAACCTACTAACACTGAGCACCAATTAAACTATATCGGTCGACTAACTCTGTATGGCAAAGCAGAGAATAGAGCGAAGGAATGCTTCACGCATATTAACTCTATTAATCGAAACTTATAGTTTAATTTAATTCTTACTAACAAATAAATATACCTATATGGTGATATACTTGCTTCAGTAGTAACCAACTACAAATATTCAAATTTCACTTAATTTATTCCACCGACCTAGCCTTGTTTCATAGATGTGCAAAGCTGATACATGACCTGATACATAGTGGTTATGAAACAAAGGAAAGGTCGATGCAATTTGTAAATTAACCGAGTC
The DNA here is from genome assembly GCA_932526605.1 of Nephrotoma flavescens. Classification (NCBI taxonomy): domain Eukaryota; kingdom Metazoa; phylum Arthropoda; class Insecta; order Diptera; family Tipulidae; genus Nephrotoma; species Nephrotoma flavescens. Next base: position 502,009 of record CAKOBK010000046.1, read on the forward strand.
AATCTGGTTTATTAATGAAAGAATAAATTAATATATCATTTGAATAAAACTTACAATATTCCAAAATAAACACATTCGCACATAGGGTATTTTTCGGAATAGATAGACGGTTAATAAAACATTTCCATTAAGCAACATAAACAAAATTATAACACTTAACAAACAAATAATATATATCCTCACATAGAACATTAATTAACATAAATTAAATATAAAATCCACATAAATATAACATTATGTAAGTGTTTCTATTACGAGTCAATTTTGCCTTTATTCCTACAGAGTATTGTTATTACTGGAAATCACCAGAAATTATCATAACTTCCGTTCTAAATGCAATTAAGACATTCTGTAAAGTAATTTTAACTTGTCAATGCATCCTTTACAACTTTCATAGGTGTCGATCCGTCTGAGTTATGTAAGTGTTTCTATTACGAGTCAATTTTGCCTTTATTCCTACAGAGTATTGTTATTACTGGAAATCACCAGAAATCATCATAACTTTCGTTCTAAATGCAATTAAGACATTCTGTAAAGTAATTTGAACTAGTCAATGCATCCTGTACAACTTTCATAAGTGTCGATCCGATCTGAGTTATGTAAGTGTTTCTATTACGAGTCAATTTTGCCTTTATTCCTACAGAGTATTTTTATTACTTGAAATCACCAGAAATCATCATAACTTCCGTTCTAAATGTAATTAAGACATTCTGTAAAGTAATTTGAACTAGTCAATGCATCCTGTACAACTTTCATAAGTGTCGATCCGATCTGAGTTATGTAAGTGTTTCTATTACGAGTCAATTTTGCCTTTATTCCTACAGAGTATTTTTATTACTTGAAATCACCAGAAATCATCATAACTTCCGTTCTAAATGCAATTAAGACATTCTGTAAAGTAATTTGAACTTGTTATTGCATCCTTTACAACTTTTATAAGTGTCGATCCGATCTGAGTTATGTAAGTGTTTCTATTACGAATCAATTTTGCCTTGATTCCTACAGAGTATTTTTATTACTTGAAATCACCAGAAATCATCATAACTTCCGTTCTAAATGCAACTAAGACATTCTGTAAAGTAATTTGAACTAGTCAATGCATCTTGTACAACTTTCATAAGTGTCGATCCGATCTGAGTTATGTAAGTGTTTCTATTACGAGTCAATTTTGCCCTTATTCCTACAGAGTATTTTTATTACTTGAAATCACCAGAAATCATCATAACTTCCGTTCTAAATGTAATTAAGACATTCTGTAAAGTAATTTGAACTAGTCAATGCATCCTGTACAACTTTCATAAGTGTCGATCCGATCTGAGTTATGTAAGTGTTTCTATTACGAGTCAATTTTGCCTTTATTCCTACAGAGTATTTTTATTACTTGAAATCACCAGAAATCATCATAACTTCCGTTCTAAATGCAATTAAGACATTCTGTAAAGTAATTTGAACTTGTTAATGCATCCTTTACAACTTTCATAAGTGTCGATCCGATCTGAGTTATGTAAGTGTTTCTATTACGAATCAATTTTGCCTTTATTCCTACAGAGTATTTTTATTACTTGAAATCACCAGAAATCATCATAACTTCCGTTCTAAATGTAATTAAGACATTCTGTAAAGTAATTTGAACTAGTCAATGCATCCTGTACAACTTTCGTAAGTGTCGATCCGATCTGAGTTATGTAAGTGTTTCTATTACGAGTCAATTTTGAATTTATTCCTACAGAGTATTTTTATTACTTGAAATCACCAGAAATCATCATAACTTCCGTTCTAAATGCAAGTAAGACATTCTGTAAAGTAATTTGAACTTGTCAATGCATCCTTTACAATATTCATAAGTGTCGATCTGATCTGAGTTATGTAAGTGTTTCTATTACGAATCAATTTTGCCTTTATTCCTACAGAGTATTGTTATTACTGGAAATCACCAGAAATCATCATAACTTCCGTTCTAAATGTAATTAAGACATTCTGTAAAGTAATTTGAACTAATCAATGCATCCTGTACAACTTTCATAAGTGTCGATCCGATCTGAGTTATGTAAGTGTTTCTATTACGAGTCAATTTTGCTTTTATTCCTACAGAGTATTTTTATTACTTGAAATCACCGGAAATCATCATAACTTCCGTTCTAAATGCAATTAAGACATTCTGTAAAGTAATTTGAACTTGTTAATGCATTCTTTACAACTTTCATAAGTGTCGATCCGATCTGAGTTATGTAAGTGTTTCTATTACGAGTCAATTTTGCCTTTATTCCTACAGAGTATTTTTATTACTTGAAATCACCAGAAATCATCATAACTTCCGTTCTAAATGTAATTAAGACATTCTGTAAAGTAATTTGAACTAGTCAATGCATCATGTACAACTTTCATAAGTGTCGATCCGATCTGAGTTATGTAAGTGTTTCTATTACGAATCAATTTTGCCTTTATTCCTACAGAGTATTTCTATTACTTGAAATCACCAGAAATCATCATAACTTCCGTTCTAAATGTAACTAAGACATTCTGTAAAGTAATTTGAACTAGTCAATGCATCCTGTACAACTTTCATAAGTGTCGATCCGATCTGAGTTATGTAAGTGGTTCTATTACGAGTCAATTTTGCCTTTATTCCTACAGAGTATTGTTATTACTGGAAATCACCAGAAATCATCATAACTTCCGTTCTAAATGCAATTAAGACATTCTGTAAAGTAATCTGAACTTTTCAATGCTTCCTTTACAACTTTCATAAGTGTCGATCCGGTCTGAGTTATGTAAGTGTTTCTATTACGAGTCAATTTTGCCTTTATTCCTACAGAGTATTGTTGTTACTTGAAATCACCAGAAATCATCATAACTTCCGTTCTAAATGCAATTAAGACATTCTGTAAAGTAATTTGAACTAGTCAATGCATCCTGTACAACTTTCATAAGTGTCGATCCGATCTGAGTTATGTAAGTTTTTCTATTACGAATCAATTTTGCCTTTATTCCTACAGAGTATTTTTATTACTTGAAATCACCAGAAATCATCACAACTTCCGTTCTAAATGTAATTAAGACATTCTGTAAAGTAATTTGAACTAGTCAATGCATCCTGTACAACTTTCGTAAGTGTCGATCCGATCTGAGTTATGTAAGTGTTTCTATTACGAGTCAATTTTGCCTTTATTCCTACAGAGTATTTTTATTACTTGAAATCACCAGAAATCATCATAACTTCCGTTCTAAATGCAATTAAGACATTCTGTAAAGTAATCTGAACTTGTCAATGCATCCTTTACAACTTTCATAGGTGTCGATCCGAGTTATGTAAGTGTTTCTATTACGAGTCAATTTTGCCTTTATTCCTACAGAGTATTGTTAATACTTGAAATCACCAGAAATCATCATAACTTCCGTTCTAAATGCAACTAAGACATTCTGTAAAGAAATTTGAACTAGTCAATGCATCCTGTACAACTTTCATAAGTGTCGATCCGATCTGAGTTATGTAAGTGTTTCTATTACGAGTCAATTTTGCCTTTATTCCTACAGAGTATTTTTATTACTTGAAATCACCAGAAATCATCATAACTTCCGTTCTAAATGTAATTAAGACATTCTGTAAAGTAATTTGAACTAGTCAATGCATCCTGTACAACTTTCATAAGTGTCGATCCGATCTGAGTTATGTAAGTGTTTCTATTACGAATCAATTTTGCCTTTATTCCTACAGAGTATTGTTATTACTGGAAATCACCAGAAATCATCATAACTTCCGTTCTAAATGCAATTAAGACATTCTGTAAAGTAATCTGAACTAGTCAATGCTTCCTTTACAACTTTCATAAGTGTCGATCCGATCTGAGTTATTTAAGTGTTTCTATTACGAATCAATTTTGCCTTTATTCCTACAGAGTATTTTTATTACTTGAAATCACCAGAAATCATCATAACTTCCGTTCTAAATGTAATTAAGACATTCTGTAAAGTAATTTGAACTAGTCAATGCATCCTGTACAACTTTCATAAGTGTCGATCCGGTCTGAGTTATGTAAGTGTTTCTATTACGAGTCAATTTTGCCTTTATTCCTACAGAGTATTGTTATTACTTGAAATCACCAGAAATCATCACTATTTCCGTTCTAAATGCAACTAAGACATTCTGTAAAGTAATTTGAACTTGTTAATGCATCTTGTACAACTTTCATAAGTGTCGATCCGATCTGAGTTATGTAAGTTTTTCTATTACGAGTCAATTTTGCCTTTATTCCTACAGAGTATTTTTATTACTTGAAATCACCAGAAATCATCATTACTTCCGTTCTAAATGTAATTAAGACATTCTGTAAAGTAATTTGAACTTGTTAATGCATCCTTTACAATTTTCATAAGTGTCGATCCGATCTGAGTTATGTAAGTGTTTCTATTACGAATCAATTTTGCCTTTATTCCTACAGAGTATTTTTATTACTTGAAATCACCAGAAATCATCACAACTTCCGTTCTAAATGTAATTAAGTCATTCTGTAAAGTATTTTGAACTAGTCAATGCATCCTGTACAACTTTCATAAGTGTCGATCCGATCTGAGTTATGTAAGTGTTTCTATTACGAGTCAATTTTGCCTTTATTCCTACATAGTATTTTTATTACTTGAAATCACCAGAAATCATCATAACTTCCGTTCTAAATGTAATTAAGACATTCTGTAAAGTAATTTGAACTAGTCAATGCATCTTGTACATCTTTCATAAGTGTCGATCCGATCTGAGTTATGTAAGTGTTTCTATTACGAGTCAATTTTGCCTTTATTCCTACAGAATAATTTTTATTACTTGAAATCACCAGAAATCATCATAACTTCCGTTCTAAATGCAATTAAGACATTCTGTAAAGTAATTTGAACTTGTTAATGCATCCTTTACAACTTTTATAAGTGTCGATCCGATCTGAGTTATGTAAGTGTTTCTATTACGAATCAATTTTGCCTTTATTCCTACAGAGTATTTTTATTACTTGAAATCACCAGAAATCATCATAACTTCCGTTCTAAATGTAATTAAGACATTCTGTAAAGTAATTTGAACTAGTCAATGCATCTTGTACAACTTTCGTAAGTGTCGATCCGATCTGAGTTATGTAAGTGTTTCTATTACGAGTCAATTTTGCCTTTATTCCTACAGAGTATTTTTATTACTTGAAATCACCAGAAATCATCATAACTTCCGTTCTAAATGTAATTAAGACATTCTGTAAAGTAATTTGAACTTGTCAATGCATCCTGTACAACTTTCATAAGTGTCGATCCGATCTGAGTTATGTAAGTGTTTCTATTACGAGTCAATTTTGCCTTTATTCCTACAGAGTATTTTTATTACTTGAAATCACCAGAAATCATCATAACTTCCGTTCTAAATGCAATTAAGACATTCTGTAGCATAATCTGAACTTTTCAATGCTTCCTTTACAACTTTCATAAGTGTCGATCCGATCAGAGTTATGTAAGTGTTTCTATTACGAGTCAATTTTGCCTTTATTCCTACAGAGTATTTTTATTACTTGAAATCACCAGAAATCATCATAACTTCCGTTCTAAATGCAATTAAGACATTCTGTAAAGTAATTTGAACTTGTCAATGCATCCTGTACAACTTTTATAAGTGTCGATCCAATCTGAGTTATGTAAGTGGTTCTATTACGAGTCAATTTTGCCTTTGTTCCTACAGAGTATTGTTATTACTGGATATCACCAGAAATCATCATAACTTCCGTTCTAAATGCAATTAAGACATTCTGTAAAGTAATTTGAACTTGTTAATGCATCTTGTACAACTTTCATAAGTGTCGATCCGATCTGAGTTATGTAAGTGTTTCTATTACGAGTCAATTTTGCCTTTATTCCTACAGAGTATTTTTATTACTTGAAATCACCAGAAATCATCACTATTTCCGTTCTAAATGCAATTAAGACATTCTGTAAAGTAATTTGAACTTGTTAATGCATCCTTTAAACCTTTCATAAGTGTCGATCCGATCTGAGTTATGTAAGTGTTTCTATTACGAGTCAATTTTGCCTTTATTCCTACAGAGTATTTTTATTACTTGAAATCACCAGAAATCATCATAACTTCCGTTCTAAATGCAATTAAGACATTCTGTAAAGTAATCTAAACTTGTCAATGCATCCTTTACAACTTTCATAAGTGTCGATCCAATCTGAGTTATGTAAGTGGTTCTATTACGAGTCAATTTTGCCTTTATTCCTACAGAGTATTGTTGTTACTGGAAATCACCAGAAATCATCATGACTTCCGTTCTAAATGCAATTAAGACATTCTGTAAAGTAATCTGAACTTTTCAATGCTTCCTTTACAACTTTCATAAGTGTCGATCTGGTCTGAGTTATGTAAGTGTTTCTATTACAAGTCAATTTTGCCTTTATTCCTACAGAGTATTGTTATTACTTGAAATCACCAGAAATCATCACTATTTCCGTTCTAAATGCAATTAAGACATTCTGTAAAGTAATTTTACCTTGTGAATGCATCCTTTACAACTTTCATAAGTGTCGATCCGATCTGAGTTATGTAAGTGTTTCTATTACGAGTCAATTTTGCCTTTATTCCTACAGAGTATTGTTATTACTTGAAATCACCAGAAATCATCATAACTTCCGTTCTAAATGTAATTAAGAAATTCTGTAAAGTAATTTGAACTTGTTAATGCATCCTTTACAACTTTCATAAGTGTCGATCCGATCTGAGTTATGTAAGTGTTTCTATTACGAGTCAATTTTGCCTTTATTCCTACAGAGTATTTTTATTACTTGAGATCACCAGAAATCATCATAACTTCCGTTCTAAATGCAATTAAGACATTCTGTAAAGTAATTTGAACTTGTCAATGCATCCTGTACAACTTTCATAAGTGTCGATCCAATCTGAGTTATGTAAGTGGTTCTATTACGAGTCAATTTTGCCTTTATTCCTACAGAGTATTGCTATTACTGGAAATCACCAGAAATCATCATAACTTCCGTTCTAAATGCAATTAAGACATTCTGTAAAGTAATCTGAACTTTTCAATGCTTCCTTTACAACTATCATGAGTGTCGATCCGGTCGGAGTTATGTAAGTGTTTCTATTACGAGTCAATTTTGCCTTTATCCCTACAGAGTATTGTTATTACTTGAAATCACCAGAAATCATCACTATTTCCGTTCTAAATGCAATTAAGACATTCTGTAAAGTAATTTGAACTTGTTAATGCATCCTTTACAACTTTCATAAGTGTCGATCCGATCTGAGTTATGTAAGTGTTTCTATTACGAGTCAATTTTGCCTTTATTCCTACAGAGTATTTTTATTACTTGAAATCACCAGAAATCATCATAACTTCCGCTCTAAATGCAATTAAGACATTCTGTAAAGTAATTTTAACTTGTCAATGTATTCTTTACAACTTTCATAAGTGTCGATCCGATCTGAGTTATGTAAGTGTTTCTATTACGAGTCAATTTTGCCTTTATTCCTACAGAGTATTGTTATTACTGAAAATCACCAGAAATCATCATAACTTCCGTTCTAAATGCAATTAAGACATTCTGTAAAGTAATTTGAACTAGTCAATGCATCCTTTACAACTTTCATAATTGTCGATTCGATCTGAGTTATGTAAGTGTTTCTATTACGAGTCAATTTTGCCTTTATTCCTACAGAGTATTGTTATTACTGGAAATCACCAGAAATCATCATAACTTCCGTTCTAAATGCAATTAAGACATTCTGTAAAGTAATTTTAACTTGTGAATGCATCCTTTACAACTTTTATAGGTGTCGATCCGTCTGAGTTATGTAAGTGTTTCTATTACGAGTCAATTTTGCCTTTATTCCTACAGAGTATTGTTATTACTGGAAATCACCAGAAATCATCATATTTTCCGTTCTAAATGCAACTAAGACATTCTGTAAAGTAATTTGAACTAGTCAATGCATCCTGTACAACTTTCATAAGTGTCGATCCGATCTGAGTTATGTAAGTGTTTCTATTACGAGTCAATTTTGCCTTTATTCCTACAGAGTATTTTTATTACTTGAAATCACCAGAAATCATCATAACTTCCGTTCTAAATGCAACTAAGACATTCTGTAAAGTAATTTGAACTAGTCAATGCATCCTGTACAACTTTCATAAGTGTCGATCCGATCTGAGTTATGTAAGTGTTTCTATTACAAGTCAATTTTGCCTTTATTCCTACAGAGTATTTTTATTACTTGAAATCACCAGAAATCATCATAACTTCCGTTCTTAATGTAATTAAGACATTCTGTAAAGTAATTTGAACTAGTCAATGCATCCTGTACAACTTTCATAAGTGTCGATCCGATCTGAGTTATGTAAGTGTTTCTATTACGAGTCAATTTTGCCTTTATCCCTACAGAGTATTGTTATTACTTGAAATCACCAGAAATCATCACTATTTCCGTTCTAAATGCAATTAAGACATTCTGTAAAGTAATTTGAACTTGTTAATGCATCCTTTACAACTTTCATAAGTGTCGATCCGATCTGAGTTATGTAAGTGTTTCTATTACGAGTCAATTTTGCCTTTATTCCTACAGAGTATTGTTATTACTGGAAATCACCAGAAATCATCATAACTTCCGTTCTAAATGCAACTAAGACATTCTGTAAAGTAATTTGAACTAGTCAATGCATCCTGTACAACTTTCATAAGTGTCGATCCGATCTGAGTTATGTAAGTGTTTCTATTACGAGTCAATTTTGCCTTTATTCCTACAGAGTATTTTTATTACTTGAAATCACCAGAAATCATCATAACTTCCGTTCTAAATGCAACTAAGACATTCTGTAAAGTAATTTGAACTAGTCAATGCATCCTGTACAACTTTCATAAGTGTCGATCCGATCTGAGTTATGTAAGTGTTTCTATTACAAGTCAATTTTGCCTTTATTCCTACAGAGTATTTTTATTACTTGAAATCACAAGAAATCATCATAACTTCCGTTCTAAATGTAATTAAGACATTCTGTAAAGTAATTTGAACTAGTCAATGCATCCTGTACAACTTTCATAAGTGTCGATCCAATCTGAGTTATGTAAGTGTTTCTATTACGAGTCAATTTTGCCTTTATCCCTACAGAGTATTGTTATTACTTGAAATCACCAGAAATCATCACTATTTCCGTTCTAAATGCAATTAAGACATTCTGTAAAGTAATTTGAACTTGTTAATGCATCCTTTACAACTTTCATAAGTGTCGATCCGATCTGAGTTATGTAAGTGTTTCTATTACGAGTCAATTTTGCCTTTATTCCTACAGAGTATTTTTATTACTTGAAATCACCAGAAATCATCATAACTTCCGCTCTAAATGCAATTAAGACATTCTGCAAAGTAATTTTAACTTGTCAATGTATTCTTTACAACTTTCATAAGTGTCGATCCGATCTGAGTTATGTAAGTGTTTCTATTACGAGTCAATTTTGCCTTTATTCCTACAGAGTATTGTTATTACTGGAAATCACCAGAAATCATCATAACTTCCGTTCTAAATGCAATTAAGACATTCTGTAAAGTAATTTTACCTTGTGAATGCATCCTTTACAACTTTTATAGGTGTCGATCCGTCTGAGTTATGTAAGTGTTTCTATTACGAGTCAATTTTGCCTTTATTCCTACAGAGTATTGTTATTACTGGAAATCACCAGAAATCATCATAACTTCCGTTCTAAATGCAACTAAGACATTCTGTAAAGTAATTTGAACTAGTCAATGCATCCTGTTCAACTTTCATAAGTGTCGATCCGATCTGAGTTATGTAAGTGTTTCTATTACGAGTCAATTTTGCCTTTATTCCTACAGAGTATTTTTATTACTTGAAATCACCAGAAATCATCATAACTTCCGTTCTAAATGTAATTAAGACATTCTGTAAAGTAATTTGAACTAGTCAATGCATCCTGTACAACTTTCATAAGTGTCGATCCGATCTGAGTTATGTAAGTGTTTCTATTACGAGTCAATTTTGCCTTTATTCCTACAGAGTATTTTTATTACTTGAAATCACCAGAAACCATCATAACTTCCGCTCTAAATGCAATTAAGACATTCTGTAAAGTAATCTGAATTTGTCAATGCATCCTTTACAACTTTCATAGGTGTCGATCCGTCTGAGTTATGTAAGTGTTTCTATTACGAGTCAATTTTGCCTTTATTCCTACAGAGTATTGTTATTACTTGAAATCACCAGAAATCATCATAACTTCCGTTCTAAATGCAACTAAGACATTCTGTAAAGTAATTTGAACTAGTCAATGCATCCTGTACAACTTTCATAAGTGTCGATCCGATCTGAGTTATGTAAGTGTTTCTATTACAAGTCAATTTTGCCTTTATTCCTACAGAGTATTTTTATTACTTGAAATCACCAGAAATCATCATAACTTCCGTTCTAAATGTAATTAAGACATTCTGTAAAGTAATTTGAACTAGTCAATGCATCCTGTACAACTTTCATAAGTGTCGATCCGATCTGAGTTATGTAAGTGTTTCTATTACGAGTCAATTTTGCCTTTATTCCTACAGAGTATTTTTATTACTTGAAATCACCAGAAATCATCATAACTTCCGTTCTAAATGCAATTAAAACATTCTGTAAAGTAATCTAAACTTGTAAATGCATCCTTTACAACTTTCATAAGTGTCGATATAATCTGAGTTATGTAAGTGGTTCTATTACGAGTCAATTTTGCCTTTATTCCTACAGAGTATTGTTATTACTGGAAATCACCAGAAATCATCATAACTTCCGTTCTAAATGCAATTAAGACATTCTGTAAAGTAATCTGAACTTTTCAATGCTTCCTTTACAACTTTCATAAGTGTCGATCTGGTCTGAGTTATGTAAGTGTTTCTATTACGAGTCAATTTTGCCTTTATTCCTACAGAGTATTGTTATTACTTGAAATCACCAGAAATCATCACTATTTCCGTTCTAAATGCAATTAAGACATTCTGTAAAGTAATTTGAACTTGTTAATGCATCCTTTACAACTTTCATAAGTGTCGTTCCGATCTGAGTTATGTAAGTGTTTCTATTACGAGTCAATTTTGCCTTTATTCCTACAGAGTATTTTTATTACTTGAAATCACCATAAATCATCATAACTTCCGTTCTAAATGCAATTAAGACATTCTGTAAAGTAATCTGAACTAGTCAATGCTTCCTTTACAACTTTCATAAGTGTCGATCCGATCTGAGTTATGTAAGTGTTTCTATTACGAATCAATTTTGCCTTTATTCCTACAGAGTATTTTTATTACTTGAAATCACCAGAAATCATCATAACTTCCGTTCTAAATGTAATTAAGACATTCTGTAAAGTAATTTGAACTAGTCAATGCATCCTGTACAACTTTCATAAGTGTCGATCCGATCTGAGTTATGTAAGTGTTTCTATTACGTGTCAATTTTGCCTTTATTCCTACAGAGTATTTTTATTACTTGAAATCACCAGAAATCATCATAACTTCCGTTCTAAATGCAATTAAGACATTCTGTAAAGTAGTTTGAACTTGTTAATGCATCCTTTACAACTTTCACAAGTGTCGATCCGATCTGAGTTATGTAAGTGTTTCTATTACGAGTCAATTTTGCCTTTATTCCTACAGAGTATTTTTATTACTTGAAATCACCAGAAATCATCATAACTTCCGTTCTAAATTCAATTAAGACATTCTGTAAAGTAATTTGAACTTGTTAATGCATCCTTTACAACTTTTATAAGTGCCGATCCGATCTGAGTTATGTAAGTGTTTCTATTACGAGTCAATTTTGCCTTTATTCCTACAGAGTATTTTTATTACTTGAAATCACCAGAAATCATCATAACTTCCGTTCTAAATGCAATTAAGACATTCTGTAAAGTAATTTATTAGAATTACTTCGTTCAGAAATATTCTCATAGTCCCAGAAATAAATAGGTTCATCCTCTTCCTCTTCATTAGCAGTATCGTCGCTTTCATTTAAGATAGCTAGCATTTCCTCTTCTGTTAAAAATTTGCGTGTCATTGTAATCTATAATTAAATGTAAACATTTAAAATCTCTACTAATAATAATATTTATATAATGTTAAATATATATGAATCTTGTTAAATTTTATTCCATTCACTTTATTTGTGCATACTGATGTAATGTACATAGTGCTGTACATTACCTTTCAATAGATTTGTGCATTCTGATGTACTGTACATAGAGATGTACATTACCTCTGAATCGATTTGTACATTTATATGTACACTCACTTTATAATTTTATTACAGGCAATCAACATTATTTTTGCATTGTTTTTAACAGTAATTTAATATTTTGCATTATTCTAAACAAATAACACATAATTTATCTTACCTTGATGGGCTCAATATGCTGTTAAATGTACTTAGAGCTGCACGTCTTTTCAGAAAACTTCAAAGCGATGTTCGCACCTTCACTATTTTCTCTATAACTGATGACATTTACGATTTTTTATGTATTTCTTGTTAGTCGAAATGAGAGAAAAAGACGAGACAATAAAACCAAGTGTAAATGAGAAGAGAAAATAAAAAATTGCGCTAAAGAACGGTCGTTCAATTTGATGTACATGTGTATGTACAAGACGACTGAAAGGGTTAAGACATTCTGTAAAGTAATTTGAACTAGTCAATGCATCCTGTTATACTTTCATAAGTGTCGATTCGATCTGAGTTATGTAAGTGTTTCTATTACGAGTCAATTTTGCCTTTATTCCTACAGAGTATTTTTATTACTTGAAATCACCAGAAATCATCATAACTTCCGTTCTAAATGTAATTAAGACATTCTGTAAAGTAATTGGAACTAGTCAATGCATCCTGTACAACTTTCATAAGTGTCGATCCGATCTGAGTTATGTAAGTGTTTCTATTACGAGTCAATTTTGCCTTTATTCCTACAGAGTATTTTTATTACTTGAAATCACCAGAAATCATCATAACTTCCGTTCTAAATGTAATTAAGACATTCTGTAAAGTAATTTGAACTTGTTAATGCATCTTTTACAACCTTCATAGGTGTCGATCCGATCTGAGTTATGTAAGTGTTTCTATTACGAGTCAATTTTGCCTTTATTCCTACAGAGTATTTTTATTACTTGAAATCACCAGAAATCATCATAACTTCCGTTCTAAATGCAATTAAGACATTCTGTAAAGTAATCTAAACTTGTAAATGCATCCTTTACAACTTTCATAAGTGTCGATCCAATCTGGGTTATGCAAGTGGTTCTATTACGAGTCAATTTTGCCTTTATTCCTACAGAGTATTGTTATTACTGGAAATCACCAGAAATCATCATAACTTCCGTTCTAAATGCAATTAAGACATTCTGTAAAGTAATCTGAACTTTTCAATGCTTCCTTTACAACTTTCATAAGTGTCGATCTGGTCTGAGTTATGTAAGTGTTTCTATTACGAGTCAATTTGGCCTTTATTCCTACAGAGTATTGTTATTACTTGAAATCACCAGAAATCATCACTATTTCCGTTCTAAATGCAATTAAGACATTCTGTAAAGTAATTTGAACTTGTTAATGCATCCCTTACAACTTTCATAAGTGTCGATCCGATCTGAGTTATGTAAGTGTTTCTATTACGAGTCAATTTTGCCTTTATTCCTACAGAGTATTTTTATTACTTGAAATCACCAGAAATCATCACAACTTCCGTTCTAAATGTAATTAAGACATTCTGTAAAGTAATTTGAACTAGTCAATGCATCCTGTACATCTTTCATAAGTGTCGATCCGATCTGAGTTATGTAAGTGTTTCTATTACGAGTCAATTTTGCCTTTATTCCTACAGAGTATTTTTATTACTTTAAATCACCAGAAATCATCATAACTTCCGTTCTAAATGTAATTAAGACATTCTGTAAAGTAATTTGAACTAGTCAATGCATCCTGTACAACTTACATAAGTGTCGATCCGATCTGAGTTATGTAAGTGTTTCTATTACGAGTCAATTTTGCCTTTATTCCTACAGAGTATTTTTATTACTTGAAATCACCAGAAATCATCATAACTTCCGTTCTAAATGCAATTAAGACATTCTGTAAAGTAATTTGAACTTGTTAATGCATCCTTTACAACTTTCATAAGTGTCGATCCGATCTGAGTTATGTAAGTGTTTCTATTACGAATCAATTTTGCCTTTATTCCTACAGAGTATTTTTATTACTTGAAATCACCAGAAATCATCATAACTTCCGTTCTAAATGTAATTAAGACATTCTGTAAAGTAATTTGAACTAGTCAATGCATCCTGTACAACTTTCATAAGTGTCGATCCGATCTGAGTTGTGTAAGTGTTTCTATTACGATTCAATTTTGCCTTTATTCCTACAGAGTATTTTTATTACTTGAAATCACCAGAAATCATCATAACTTCCGTTCTAAATGTAATTAAGACATTCTGTAAAGTAATTTGAACTAGTCAATGCATCCTGTACAACATTCATAAGTGTCGATCCGATCTGAGTTTAGTAAGTGTTTCTATTACGAGTCAATTTTGCCTTTATTCCTACAGAGTATTTTTATTACTTGAAATCACCAGAAATCATCACTATTTCCGTTCTAAATGCAATTAAGACATTCTGTAAAGTAATTTGAACTAGTCAATGCATCCTTTACAACTTTCATAAGTGTCGATCCGATCTGAGTTATGTAAGTGTTTCTATTACGAGTCAATTTTGCCTTTATTCCTACAGAGTATTTTTATTACTTGAAATCACCAGAAATCATCATAACTTCCGTTCTAAATGTAATTAAGACATTCTGTAAAGTAATTTGAACTAGTCAATGCATCCTGTACAACTTTCATAAGTGTCGATCCGATCTGAGTTATGTAAGTGTTTCTATTACAAGTCAATTTTGCCTTTATTCCTACAGAGTATTTTTATTACTTGAAATCACCAGAAATCACCATAACTTCCGTTCTAAATGTAATTAAGACATTCTGTAAAGTAATTTGAACTAGTCAATGCATCCTGTACAACTTTTATAAGTGTCGATCCGATCTGAGTTATGTAAGTGTTTCTATTACGAGTCAATTTTGCCTTTATTCCTACAGAGTATTTTTATTACTTGAAATCACCAGAAATCATCATAACTTCCGTTCTAAATGCAATTAAGACATTCTGTAAAGTAATTTGAACTTGTTATTGCATCCTTTACAACTTTCATAAGTGTCGATCCGATCTGAGTTATGTAAGTGTTTCTATTACGAATCAATTTTGCCTTTATTCCTACAGAGTATTTTTATTACTTGAAATCACCAGAAATCATTATAACTTCCGTTCTAAATGTAATTAAGACATTCTGTAAAGTAATTTGAACTAGTCAATGCATCCTGTACAACTTTCATAAGTGTCGACCCGATCTGAGTTATGTAAGTGTTTCTATTACGAGTCAATTTTGCCTTTATTCCTACAGAGTATTTTTATTACTTGAAATCACCAGAAATCATTATAACTTCCGTTCTAAATGTAATTAAGACATTCTGTAAAGTAATTTGAACTAGTCAATGCATCCTGTACAACTTTCATAAGTGTCGACCCGATCTGAGTTATGTAAGTGTTTCTATTACGAATCAATTTTGCCTTTATTCCTACAGAGTATTTTTATTACTTGAAATCACCAGAAATCATTATAACTTCCGTTCTAAATGTAATTAAGACATTCTGTAAAGTAATTTGAACTAGTCAATGCATCCTGTACAACTTTCATAAGTGTCGACCCGATCTGAGTTATGTAAGTGTTTCTATTACGAGTCAATTTTGCCTTTATTCCTACAGAGTATTTTTATTACTTGAAATCACCAGAAATCATCATAACTTCCGTTCTAAATGTAATTAAGACATTCTGTAAAGTAATTTGAACTAGTCAATGCATCCTGTACAACTTTCATAAGTGTCGATCCGATCTGAGTTATGTAAGTGTTTCTATTACGAGTCAATTTTGCCTTTATTCCTACAGAGTATTTTTATTACTTGAAATCACCAGAAATCATCATAACTTCCGTTCTAAATGCAATTAAGACATTCTGTAAAGTAATTTGAACTTGTTAATGCATCCTTTACAACTTTCATAAGTGTCGATCCGATCTGAGTTATGTAAGTGTTTCTATTACGAATCAATTTTGCCTTTATTCCTACAGAGTATTTTTATTACTTGAAATCACCAGAAATCATCATAACTTCCGTTCTAAATGTAATTAAGACATTCTGTAAAGTAATTTGAACTAGTCAATGCATCCTGTACAACATTCATAAGTGTCGATCCGATCTGAGTTATGTAAGTGTTTCTATTACGAGTCAATTTTGCCTTTATTCCTACAGAGTATTTTTATTACTTGAAATCACCAGAAACCATCATAACTTCCGTTCTAAATGCAATTAAGACATTCTGTAAAGTAATTTGAACTTGTTAATGCATCCTTTACAACTTTCATAAGTGTCGATCCGATCTGAGTTATGTAAGTGTTTCTATTACGAATCAATTTTGCCTTTATTCCTACAGAGTATTTTTATTACTTGAAATCACCAGAAATCATTATAACTTCCGTTCTAAATGTAATTAAGACATTCTGTAAAGTAATTTGAACTAGTCAATGCATCCTGTACAACTTTCATAAGTGTCGACCCGATCTGAGTTATGTAAGTGTTTCTATTACGAGTCAATTTTGCCTTTATTCCTACAGAGTATTTTTATTACTTGAAATCACCAGAAATCATCATAACTTCCGTTCTAAATGCAATTAAGACATTCTGTAAAGTAATTTGAACTTGTTAATGCATCCTTTACAACTTTCATAAGTGTCGATCCGATCTGAGTTATGTAAGTGTTTCTATTACGAATCAGTTTTGCCTTTATTCCTACAGAGTATTTTTATTACTTGAAATCACCAGAAATCATCATAACTTCCGTTCTAAATGTAATTAAGACATTCTGTAAGTAATTTGAACTAGTCAATGCATCTTGTACAACTTTCATAAGTGTCGATCCGATCTGAGTTATGTAAGTGTTTCTATTACGAGTCAATTTTGCCTTTATTCCTACAGAGTATTTTTATTACTTGAAATCACCAGAAACCATCATAACTTCTGTTCTAAATGCAATTAAGACATTCTGTAAAGTAATTTTAACTTGTTAATGCATCCTTTACAACTTTCATGGGTGTCGATCCGATCTGAGTTATGTAAGTGTTTCTATTACGAGTCAATTTTGCCTTTATTCCTACAGAGTATTTTTATTACTTGAAATCACCAGAAATCATCACAACTTCCGTTCTAAATGTAATTAAGACATTCTGTAAAGTAATTTGAACTAGTCAATGCATCCTGTACATCTTTCATAAGTGTCGATCCGATCTGAGTTATGTAAGTGTTTCTATTACGAGTCAATTTTGCCTTTATTCCTACAGAGTATTTTTATTACTTTAAATCACCAGAAATCATCATAACTTCCGTTCTAAATGTAATTAAGACATTCTGTAAAGTAATTTGAACTAGTCAATGCATCCTATACAACTTTCATAAGTGTCGATCCGATCTGAGTTATGTAAGT
The DNA here is from genome assembly GCA_932526605.1 of Nephrotoma flavescens. Lineage (NCBI taxonomy): Eukaryota > Metazoa > Arthropoda > Insecta > Diptera > Tipulidae > Nephrotoma > Nephrotoma flavescens. The sequence continues at coordinate 519,655 of CAKOBK010000046.1, forward strand.
GTTTCTATTACGAGTCAATTTTGCCTTTATTCCTACAGAGTATTTTTATTACTTGAAATCACCAGAAATCATCATAACTTCCGTTCTAAATGCAATTAAGACATTCTGTAAAGTAATTTGAACTTGTTAATGCATCCTTTACAACTTTCATAAGTGTCGATCCGATCTGAGTTATGTAAGTGTTTCTATTACGAATCAATTTTGCCTTTATTCCTACAGAGTATTTTTATTACTTGAAATCACCAGAAATCATCATAACTTCCGTTCTAAATGTAATTAAGACATTCTGTAAAGTAATTTGAACTAGTCAATGCATCCTGTACAACTTTCATAAGTGTCGATCCGATCTGAGTTATGTAAGTGTTTCTATTACGATTCAATTTTGCCTTTATTCCTACAGAGTATTTTTATTACTTGAAATCACCAGAAATCATCATAACTTCCGTTCTAAATGTAATTAAGACATTCTGTAAAGTAATTTGAACTAGTCAATGCATCCTGTACAACTTTCATAAGTGTCGATCCGATCTGAGTTTAGTAAGTGTTTCTATTACGAGTCAATTTTGCCTTTATTCCTATAGAGTATTTTTATTACTTGAAATCACCAGAAATCATCACTATTTCCGTTCTAAATGCAATTAAGACATTCTGTAAAGTAATTTGAACTAGTCAATGCATCCTGTACAACTTTCATAAGTGTCGATCCGATCTGAGTTATGTAAGTGTTTCTATTACGAGTCAATTTTGCCTTTATTCCTACAGAGTATTTTTATTACTTGAAATCACCAGAAATCATCATAACTTCCGTTCTAAATGTAATTAAGACATTCTGTAAAGTAATTTGAACTAGTCAATGCATCCTGTACAACTTTCATAAGTGTCGATCCAATCTGAGTTATGTAAGTGTTTCTATTACAAGTCAATTTTGCCTTTATTCCTACAGAGTATTTTTATTACTTGAAATCACCAGAAATCATCATAACTTCCGTTCTAAATGTAATTAAGACATTCTGTAAAGTAATTTGAACTAGTCAATGCATCCTGTACAACTTTTATAAGTGTCGATCCGATCTGAGTTATGTAAGTGTTTCTATTACGAGTCAATTTTGCCTTTATTCCTACAGAGTATTTTTATTACTTGAAATCACCAGAAATCATCATAACTTCCGTTCTAAATGCAATTAAGACATTCTGTAAAGTAATTTGAACTTGTTATTGCATCCTTTACAACTTTCATAAGTGTCGATCCGATCTGAGTTATGTAAGTGTTTCTATTACGAATCAATTTTGCCTTTATTCCTACAGAGTATTTTTATTACTTGAAATCACCAGAAATCATTATAACTTCCGTTCTAAATGTAATTAAGACATTCTGTAAAGTAATTTGAACTAGTCAATGCATCCTGTACAACTTTCATAAGTGTCGACCCGATCTGAGTTATGTAAGTGTTTCTATTACAAGTCAATTTTGCCTTTATTCCTACAGAGTATTTTTATTACTTGAAATCACCAGAAATCATCACAACTTCCGTTCTAAATGTAATTAAGACATTCTGTAAAGTAATTTGAACTAGTCAATGCATCCTGTACAACTTTCATAAGTGTCGACCCGATCTGAGTTATGTAAGTGTTTCTATTACGAATCAATTTTGCCTTTATTCCTACAGAGTATTTTTATTACTTGAAATCACCAGAAATCATTATAACTTCCGTTCTAAATGTAATTAAGACATTCTGTAAAGTAATTTGAACTAGTCAATGCATCCTGTACAACTTACATAAGTGTCGACCCGATCTGAGTTATGTAAGTGTTTCTATTACGAGTCAATTTTGCCTTTATTCCTACAGAGTATTTTTATTACTTGAAATCACCAGAAATCATCATAACTTCCGTTCTAAATGTAATTAAGACATTCTGTAAAGTAATTTGAACTAGTCAATGCATCCTGTACAACTTTCATAAGTGTCGATCCGATCTGAGTTATGTAAGTGTTTCTATTACGAGTCAATTTTGCCTTTATTCCTACAGAGTATTTTTATTACTTGAAATCACCAGAAATCATCATAACTTCCGTTCTAAATGCAATTAAGACATTCTGTAAAGTAATTTGAACTTGTTAATGCATCCTTTACAACTTTCATAAGTGTCGATCCGATCTGAGTTATGTAAGTGTTTCTATTACGAATCAATTTTGCCTTTATTCCTACAGAGTATTTTTATTACTTGAAATCACCAGAAATCATCATAACTTCCGTTCTAAATGTAATTAAGACATTCTGTAAAGTAATTTGAACTAGTCAATGCATCCTGTACAACTTTCATAAGTGTCGACCCGATCTGAGTTATGTAAGTGTTTCTATTACGAATCAATTTTGCCTTTATTCCTACAGAGTATTTTTATTACTTGAAATCACCAGAAATCATTATAACTTCCGTTCTAAATGTAATTAAGACATTCTGTAAAGTAATTTGAACTAGTCAATGCATCCTGTACAACTTTCATAAGTGTCGACCCGATCTGAGTTATGTAAGTGTTTCTATTACGAATCAATTTTGCCTTTATTCCTACAGAGTATTTTTATTACTTGAAATCACCAGAAATCATTATAACTTCCGTTCTAAATGTAATTAAGACATTCTGTAAAGTAATTTGAACTAGTCAATGCATCCTGTACAACTTTCATAAGTGTCGACCCGATCTGAGTTATGTAAGTGTTTCTATTACGAGTCAATTTTGCCTTTATTCCTACAGAGTATTTTTATTACTTGAAATCACCAGAAATCATCATAACTTCCGTTCTAAATGTAATTAAGACATTCTGTAAAGTAATTTGAACTAGTCAATGCATCCTGTACAACTTTCATAAGTGTCGATCCGATCTGAGTTATGTAAGTGTTTCTATTACGAGTCAATTTTGCCTTTATTCCTACAGAGTATTTTTATTACTTGAAATCACCAGAAATCATCATAACTTCCGTTCTAAATGCAATTAAGACATTCTGTAAAGTAATTTGAACTTGTTAATGCATCCTTTACAACTTTCATAAGTGTCGATCCGATCTGAGTTATGTAAGTGTTTCTATTACGAATCAATTTTGCCTTTATTCCTACAGAGTATTTTTATTACTTGAAATCACCAGAAATCATCATAACTTCCGTTCTAAATGTAATTAAGACATTCTGTAAAGTAATTTGAACTAGTCAATGCATCCTGTACAACATTCATAAGTGTCGATCCGATCTGAGTTATGTAAGTGTTTCTATTACGAGTCAATTTTGCCTTTATTCCTACAGAGTATTTTTATTACTTGAAATCACCAGAAACCATCATAACTTCCGTTCTAAATGCAATTAAGACATTCTGTAAAGTAATTTGAACTTGTTAATGCATCCTTTACAACTTTCATAAGTGTCGATCCGATCTGAGTTATGTAAGTGTTTCTATTACGAATCAATTTTGCCTTTATTCCTACAGAGTATTTTTATTACTTGAAATCACCAGAAATCATTATAACTTCCGTTCTAAATGTAATTAAGACATTCTGTAAAGTAATTTGAACTAGTCAATGCATCCTGTACAACTTTCATAAGTGTCGACCCGATCTGAGTTATGTAAGTGTTTCTATTACGAGTCAATTTTGCCTTTATTCCTACAGAGTATTTTTATTACTTGAAATCACCAGAAATCATCATAACTTCCGTTCTAAATGCAATTAAGACATTCTGTAAAGTAATTTGAACTTGTTAATGCATCCTTTACAACTTTCATAAGTGTCGATCCGATCTGAGTTATGTAAGTGTTTCTATTACGAATCAGTTTTGCCTTTATTCCTACAGAGTATTTTTATTACTTGAAATCACCAGAAATCATCATAACTTCCGTTCTAAATGTAATTAAGACATTCTGTAAAGTAATTTGAACTAGTCAATGCATCTTGTACAACTTTCATAAGTGTCGATCCGATCTGAGTTATGTAAGTGTTTCTATTACGAGTCAATTTTGCCTTTATTCCTACAGAGTATTTTTATTACTTGAAATCACCAGAAACCATCATAACTTCCGTTCTAAATGCAATTAAGACATTCTGTAAAGTAATTTGAACTTGTTAATGCATCCTTTACAACTTTCATGGGTGTCGATCCGATCTGAGTTATGTAAGTGTTTCTATTACGAGTCAATTTTGCCTTTATTCCTACAGAGTATTTTTATTACTTGAAATCACCAGAAATCATCACAACTTCCGTTCTAAATGTAATTAAGACATTCTGTAAAGTAATTTGAACTAGTCAATGCATCCTGTACAACTTTCATAAGTGTCGATCCGATCTGAGTTATGTAAGTGTTTCTATTACGAGTCAATTTTGCCTTTATTCCTACAGAGTATTTTTATTACTTTAAATCACCAGAAATCATTATAACTTCCGTTCTAAATGTAATTAAGACATTCTGTAAAGTAATTTGAACTAGTCAATGCATCCTGTACAACTTTCATAAGTGTCGATCCGATCTGAGTTATGTAAGTGTTTCTATTACGAGTCAATTTTGCCTTTATTCCTACAGAGTATTTTTATTACTTGAAATCACCAGAAATCATCATAACTTCCGTTCTAAATGCAATTAAGACATTCTGTAAAGTAATTTGAACTTGTTAATGCATCCTTTACAACTTTCATAAGTGTCGATCCGATCTGAGTTATGTAAGTGTTTCTATTACGAATCAATTTTGCCTTTATTCCTACAGAGTATTTTTATTACTTGAAATCACCAGAAATCATCATAACTTCCGTTCTAAATGTAATTAAGACATTCTGTAAAGTAATTTGAACTAGTCAATGCATCCTGTACAACTTTCATAAGTGTCGATCCGATCTGAGTTACGTAAGTGTTTCTATTACGATTCAATTTTGCCTTTATTCCTACAGAGTATTTTTATTACTTGAAATCACCAGAAATCATCATAACTTCCGTTCTAAATGTAATTAAGACATTCTGTAAAGTAATTTGAACTAGTCAATGCATCCTGTACAACTTTCATAAGTGTCGATCCGATCTGAGTTTAGTAAGTGTTTCTATTACGAGTCAATTTTGCCTTTATTCCTACAGAGTATTTTTATTACTTGAAATCACCAGAAATCATCACTATTTCCGTTCTAAATGCAATTAAGACATTCTGTAAAGTAATTTGAACTAGTCAATGCATCCTGTACAACTTTCATAAGTGTCGATCCGATCTGAGTTATGTAAGTGTTTCTATTACGAGTCAATTTTGCCTTTATTCCTACAGAGTATTTTTATTACTTGAAATCACCAGAAATCATCATAACTTCCGTTCTAAATGTAATTAAGACATTCTGTAAAGTAATTTGAACTAGTCAATGCATCCTGTACAACTTTCATAAGTGTCGATCCAATCTGAGTTATGTAAGTGTTTCTATTACAAGTCAATTTTGCCTTTATTCCTACAGAGTATTTTTATTACTTGAAATCACCAGAAATCATCATAACTTCCGTTCTAAATGTAATTAAGACATTCTGTAAAGTAATTTGAACTAGTCAATGCATCCTGTACAACTTTCATAAGTGTCGATCCGATCTGAGTTATGTAAGTGTTTCTATTACGAGTCAATTTTGCCTTTATTCCTACAGAGTATTTTTATTACTTGAAATCACCAGAAATCATCATAACTTCCGTTCTAAATGCAATTAAGACATTCTGTAAAGTAATTTAAACTTGTTATTGCATCCTTTACAACTTTCATAAGTGTCGATCCGATCTGAGTTATGTAAGTGTTTCTATTACGAATCAATTTTGCCTTTATTCCTACAGAGTATTATTATTACTTGAAATCACCAGAAATCATTATAACTTCCGTTCTAAATGTAATTAAGACATTCTGTAAAGTAATTTGAACTAGTCAATGCATCCTGTACAACTTTCATAAGTGTCGACCCGATCTGAGTTATGTAAGTGTTTCTATTACAAGTCAATTTTGCCTTTATTCCTACAGAGTATTTTTATTACTTGAAATCACCAGAAATCATCACAACTTCCGTTCTAAATGTAATTAAGACATTCTGTAAAGTAATTTGAACTAGTCAATGCATCCTGTACAACTTTCATAAGTGTCGACCCGATCTAAGTTATGTAAGTGTTTCTATTACGAATCAATTTTGCCTTTATTCCTACAGAGTATTTTTATTACTTGAAATCACCAGAAATCATTATAACTTCCGTTCTAAATGTAATTAAGACATTCTGTAAAGTAATTTGAACTAGTCAATGCATCCTGTACAACTTTCATAAGTGTCGACCCGATCTGAGTTATGTAAGTGTTTCTATTACGAGTCAATTTTGCCTTTATTCCTACAGAGTATTTTTATTACTTGAAATCACCAGAAATCATCATAACTTCCGTTCTAAATGTAATTAAGACATTCTGTAAAGTAATTTGAACTAATCAATGCATCCTGTACAACTTTCATAAGTGTCGATCCGATCTGAGTTATGTAAGTGTTTCTATTACGAGTCAATTTTGCCTTTATTCCTACAGAGTATTTTTATTACTTGAAATCACCAGAAATCATCATAACTTCCGTTCTAAATGCAATTAAGACATTCTGTAAAGTAATTTGAACTTGTCAATGCATCCTTTACAACTTTCATAAGTGTCGATCCGATCTGAGTTATGTAAGTGTTTCTATTACGAATCAATTTTGCCTTTATTCCTACAGAGTATTTTTATTACTTGAAATCACCAGAAATCATCATAACTTCCGTTCTAAATGCAATTAAGACATTCTGTAAAGTAATTTGAACTTGTTAATGCATCCTTTACAACTTTCATAAGTGTCGATCCGATCTGAGTTATGTAAGTGTTTCTATTACGAATCAATTTTGCCTTTATTCCTACAGAGTATTTTTATTACTTGAAATCACCAGAAATCATCATAACTTCCGTTCTAAATGTAATTAAGACATTCTGTAAAGTAATTTGAACTAGTCAATGCATCCTGTACAACTTTCATAAGTGTCGATCCGATCTGAGTTATGTAAGTGTTTCTATTACGAGTCAATTTTGCCTTTATTCCTACAGAGTATTTTTATTACTTGAAATCACCAGAAACCATCATAACTTCCGTTCTAAATGCAATTAAGACATTCTGTAAAGTAATTTGAACTTGTTAATGCATCCTTTACAACTTTCATAAGTGTCGATCCCATCTGAGTTATGTAAGTGTTTCTATTACGAATCAATTTTGCCTTTATTCCTACAGAGTATTTTTATTACTTGAAATCACCAGAAATCATTATAACTTCCGTTCTAAATGTAATTAAGACATTCTGTAAAGTAATTTGAACTAGTCAATGCATTTTGTACAACTTTCATAAGTGTCGTCCCGATCTGAGTTATGTAAGTGTTTCTATTACGAGTCAATTTTGCCTTTATTCCTACAGAGTATTTTTATTACTTGAAATCACCAGAAACCATCATAACTTCTGTTCTAAATGCAATTAAGACATTCTGTAAAGTAATTTGAACTTGTTAATGCATCCTTTACAACTTTCATGAGTGTCGATCCGATCTGAGTTATGTAAGTGTTTCTATTACGAATCAATTTTGCCTTTATTCCTACAAAGTATTTTTATTACTTGAAATCACCAGAAATCATCATAACTTCCGTTCTAAATGTAATTAAGACATTCTGTAAAGTAAGTTGAACTAGTCAATGCATCCTGTACAACTTTCATAAGTGTCGATCCGATCTGAGTTATGTAAGTGTTTCTATTACGAGTCAATTTTGCCTTTATTCCTACAGAGTATTTTTATTACTTGAAATCACCAGAAATCATCATAACTTCCGTTCTAAATGCAATTAAGACATTCTGTAAAGTAATTTGAACTTGTTAATGCATCCTTTACAACTTTCATAAGTGTCGATCCGATCTGAGTTATGTAAGTGTTTCTATTACGAATCAATTTTGCCTTTATTCCTACAGAGTATTTTTATTACTTGAAATCACCAGAAATCATCATAACTTCCGTTCTAAATGTAATTAAGACATTCTGTAAAGTAATTTGAACTAGTCAATGCATCCTGTACAACATTCATAAGTGTCGATCCGATCTGAGTTATGTAAGTGTTTCTATTACGATTCAATTTTGCCTTTATTCCTACAGAGTATTTTTATTACTTGAAATCACCAGAAATCATCATAACTTCCGTTCTAAATGTAATTAAGACATTCTGTAAAGTAATTTGAACTAGTCAATGCATCCTGTACAACTTTCATAAGTGTCGATCCTATCTGAGTTTAGTAAGTGTTTCTATTACGAGTCAATTTTGCCTTTATTCCTACAGAGTATTTTTATTACTTGAAATCACCAGAAATCATCACTATTTCCGTTCTAAATGCAATTAAGACATTCTGTAAAGTAATTTGAACTAGTCAATGCATCCTTTACAACTTTCATAAGTGTCGATCCGATCTGAGTTATGTAAGTGTTTCTATTACGAGTCAATTTTGCCTTTATTCCTACAGAGTATTTTTATTACTTGAAATCACCAGAAATCATCATAACTTCCGTTCTAAATGTAATTAAGACATTCTGTAAAGTAATTTGAACTAGTCAATGCATCCTGTACAACTTTCATAAGTGTCGATCCGATCTGAGTTATGTAAGTGTTTCTATTACAAGTCAATTTTGCCTTTATTCCTACAGAGTATTTTTATTACTTGAAATCACCAGAAATCATCATAACTTCCGTTCTAAATGTAATTAAGACATTCTGTAAAGTAATTTGAACTAGTCAATGCATCCTGTACAACTTTTATAAGTGTCGATCCGATCTGAGTTATGTAAGTGTTTCTATTACGAGTCAATTTTGCCTTTATTCGTACAGAGTATTTTTATTACTTGAAATCACCAGAAATCATCATAACTTCCGTTCTAAATGCAATTAAGACATTCTGTAAAGTAATTTGAACTTGTTATTGCATCCTTTACAACTTTCATAAGTGTCGATCCGATCTGAGTTATGTAAGTGTTTCTATTACGAGTCAATTTTGCCTTTATTCCTACAGAGTATTTTTATTACTTGAAATCACCAGAAATCATCATAACTTCCGTTTTAAATGTAAATAAGACATTCTGTAAAGTAATTTGAACTAGTCAATGCATCTTGTACAACTTTCATAGGTGTCGATCCGATCTGAGTTATGTAAGTGTTTCTATTACGAGTCAATTTTGCCCTTATTCCTACAGAGTATTTTTATTACTTGAAATCACCAGAAATCATCATAACTTCCGTTCTAAATGTAATTAAGACATTCTGTAAAGTAATTTGAACTAGTCAATGCATCCTGTACAACTTTCATAAGTGTCGATCCGATCTGAGTTATGTAAGTGTTTCTATTACGAGTCAATTTTGCCTTTATTCCTACAGAGTATTTTTATTACTTGAAATCACCAGAAATCATTATAACTTCCGTTCTAAATGCAATTAAGACATTCTGTAAAGTAATTTGAACTTGTCAATGCATCCTTTACAACTTTCTTAAGTGTCGATCCGATCTGAGTTATGTAAGTGTTTCTATTACGAATCAATTTTGCCTTTATTCCTACAGAGTATTTTTATTACTTGAAATCACCAGAAATCATCATAACTTCCGTTCTTAATGTAATTAAGACATTCTGTAAAGTAATCTGAACTAGTCAATGCATCCTGTACAACTTTCATAAGTGTCGATCCGATCTGAGTTATGTAAGTGTTTCTATTACGAGTCAATTTTACAACTTTCTTAAGTGTCGATTCGATCTGAGTTATGTAAGTGTTTCTATTACGAATCAATTTTGCCTTTATTCCTACAGAGTATTTTTATTACTTGAAATCACCAGAAATCATCATAACTTCCGTTCTAAATGTAATTAAGACATTCTGTAAAGTAATTTGAACTAGTCAATGCATCTTGTACAACTTTCATAAGTGTCGATCCGATCTGAGTTATGTAAGTGTTTCTATTACGAGTCAATTTTGCCTTTATTCCTACAGAGTATTTTTATTACTTGAAATCACCAGAAATCATCATAACTTCCGTTCTAAATGCAATTAAGACATTCTGTAAAATAATTTGAACTAGTCAATGCATTCTTTACAACTTTCATAAGTGTCGATCCGATCTGAGTTATGTAAGTCTTTCTATTACGAGTCAATTTTGCGTTTATTCCTACAGAGTATTTTTATTACTTGAAATCACCAGAAATCATCATAACTTCCGTTCTAAATGTAATTAAGACATTCTGTAAAGTAATTTGAACTAGTCAATGCATCCTGTACAACTTTAATAAGTGTCGATCCGATCTGAGTTATGTAAGTGTTTCTATTACGAATCAATTTTGCCTTTATTCCTACAGAGTATTTTTATTACTTGAAATCTCCAGAAATCATCATAACTTCCGTTCTAAATGTAATTAAGACATTCTGTAAAGTAATTTGAACTAGTCAATGCATCCTGTACAACTTTCATAAGTGTCGATCCGATCTGAGTTATGTAAGTGGTTCTATTACGAGTCAATTTTGCCTTTATTCCTACAGAGTATTGTTATTACTGGAAATCACCAGAAATCATCATAACTTCCGTTCTAAATGCAATTAAGACATTCTGTAAAGTAATCTGAACTTTTCAATGCTTCCTTTACAACTTTCATAAGTGTCGATCCGGTCTGAGTTATGTAAGTGTTTCTATTACGAGTCAATTTTGCCTTTATTCCTACAGAGTATTGTTATTACTGGAAATCACCAGAAATCATCATAACTTCCGTTCTAAATGCAATTAAGACATTCTGTAAAGTAATTTGAACTTGTTAATGTATCCTGTACATCTTTCATAAGTGTCGATCCGATCTGAGTTATGTAAGTTTTTCTATTACGAGTCAATTTTGCCTTTATTCCTACAGAGTATTTTTATTACTTGAAATCACCAGAAATCATCATTACTTCCGTTCTAAATGCAACTAAGACATTCTGTAAAGTAATTTGAACTTGTTAATGCATCCTTTACAACTTTCATAAGTGTCGATCCGATCTGAGTTATGTAAGTGTTTCTATTACGAATCAATTTTGCCTTTATTCCTACAGAGTATTTTTATTACTTGAAATCACTAGAAATCATCACAACTTCCGTTCTAAATGTAATTAAGACATTCTGTAAAGTAATTTGAACTAGTCAATGCATCCTGTACAACTTTCATAAGTGTCGATCCGATCTGAGTTATGTAAGTGTTTCTATTACGAGTCAATTTTGCCTTTATTCCTACAGAGTATTTTTATTACTTGAAATCACCAGAAATCATCATAACTTCCGTTCTAAATGTAATTAAGACATTCTGTAAAATAATTTGAACTAGTCAATGCATCCTGTACAACTTTCATAAGTGTCGATCCGATCTGAGTTATGTAAGTGTTTCTATTACGAAGTTACGACTTTGAGTTATGTAAGTGTTTCTATTACGAATCAATTTTGCCTTTATTCCTACAGAGTATTTTTATTACTTGAAATCACCAGAAATCATCATAACTTCCGTTCTAAATGTAATTAAGACATTCTGTAAAGTAATTTGAACTAGTCAATGCATCCTTTACAACTTTCATAAGTGTCGATCCGATCTGAGTTATGTAAGTGTTTCTATTACGAATCAATTTTGCCTTTATTCCTACAGAGTATTTTTATTACTTGAAATCACCAGAAATCATCATAACTTCCGTTCTAAATGCAATTAAGACATTCTGTAAAGTAATTTGAACTTGTCAATGCATCCTTTACAACTTTCATAAGTGTCGATCCAATCTGAGTTATGTAAGTGGTTCTATTACGAGTCAATTTTGCCTTTGTTCCTACAGAGTATTGTTATTACTGGAAATCACCAGAAATCATCATAACTTCCGTTCTAAATGCAATTAAGACATTCTGTAAAGTAATTTGAACTTGTCAATGCATCCTTTACAACTTTCATAAGTGTCGATCCAATCTGAGTTATGTAAGTGGTTCTATTACGAGTCAATTTTGCCTTTATTCCTACAGAGTATTGTTATTACTGGAAATCACCAGAAATCATCATAACTTCCGTTCTAAATGCAATTAAGACATTCTGTAAAGTAATTTGAACTTGTCAATGCATCCTGTACAACTTTCAGAGTTGTCGATCCGTCTTAATTATGTAAGTGTTTCTATTACGAGTCAATTTTGCCTTTATTCCTACAGAGTATTGTTATTACTGGAAATCACCAGAAATCATCATAACTTCCGTTCTAAATGCAACTAAGACATTCTGTAAAGTAATTTGAACTAATCAATGCATCCTGTACAACTTTCATAAGTGTCGATCCGATCTGAGTTATGTAAGTGTTTCTATTACGAGTCAATTTTGCCTTTATTCCTACAGAGTATTTTTATTACTTGAAATCACCAGAAATCATCATAACTTCCGTTCTGAATGCAATTAAGACATTCTGTAAAGTAATTTGAACTTGTTAATGCATCCTTTACAAGTTTCATAAGTGTCGATCCGATCTGAGATATGTAAGTGTTTCTATTACGAGTCAATTTTGCCTTTATTCCTACAGAGTATTTTTATTACTTGAAATCACCAGAAATCATCAGACCGTTCTAAATGCAATTAAGGCATTCTGTAAAGTAATTTGAACTTGTCAATGCATCCTTTACAACTTTCATAAGTGTCGATCCGATCTGAGTTATGTAAGTGTTTCTATTACGAATCAATTTTGCCTTTATTCCTACAGAGTATTTTTATTACTTGAAATCACCAGAAATCATCATAACTTCCGTTCTAAATGTAATTAAGACATTCTGTAAAGTAATTTGAACTAGTCAATGCATCTTGTACAACTTTCATAAGTGTCGATCCGATCTGAGTTATGTAAGTGTTTCTATTACGAGTCAGTTTTGCCTTTATTCCTACAGAGTATTTTTATTACTTGAAATCACCAGAAATCATCATAACTTCCGTTCTAAATGCAATTAAGACATTCTGTAAAGTAATTTGAACTTGTTAATGCATCCTTTACAACTTTCATAAGTGTCGATCCGATCTGAGTTATGTAAGTGTTTCTATTACGAATCAATTTTGCCTTTATTCCTACAGAGTATTTTTATTACTTGAAATCACCAGAAATCATCATAACTTCCGTTCTAAATGTAATTAAGACATTCTGTAAAGTAATTTGAACTAGTCAATGCATCCTGTACAACTTTCATAAGTGTCGATTGGATCTGAGTTATGTAAGTGTTTCTATTACGAGTCAATGTTGCCTTTATTCCTACAGAGTATTTTTATTACTTGAAATCACCAGAAATCATCATAACTTCCGTTCTAAATGTAATTAAGACATTCTGTAAAGTAATTTGAACTAGTCAATGCATCCTGTACAACTTTCATAAGTGTCGATCCGATCTGAGTTATGTAAGTGTTTCTATTACGAGTCAATTTTGCCTTTATTCCTACAGAGTATTTTTATTACTTGAAATCACCAGAAATCATCATAACTTCCGTTCTAACTGCAATTAAGACATTCTGTAAAGTAATTTGAACTTGTTAATGCATCCTTTACAACTTTCATAAGTGTCGATCCGATCTGAGTTATGTAAGTGTTTCTATTACGAGTCAATTTCGCCTTTATTCCTACAGAGTATTGTTATTACTTGAAATCACCAGAAATCATCATAACTTCCGTTCTAAATGCAATTAAGACATTCTGTAAAGTAATTTGAACTTGTCAATGCATCCTTTACAACTTTCATAAGTGTCGATCCGATCTGAGTTATGTAAGTGTTTCTATTACGAGTCAATTTTGCCTTTATTCCTACAGAGTATTTTTATTACTTGAAATCACCAGAAATCATCATAACTTCCGTTCTAAATGCAATTAAGACATTCTGTAAAGTAATTTGAACTTGTCAATGCATCCTTTCCAACTTTCATAAGTGTCGATCCAATCTGAGTAATGTTAGTGGTTCTATTACGAGTCAATTTTGCCTTTATTCCTACAGAGTATTGGTATTACTGGAAATCACAGAAATCATCATAACTTCCGTTCTAAATGCAATTAAGACATTCTGTAAAGTAATTTGAACTTGTCAATGCATCCTTTACAACTTTCATAGGTGTCGATCCGTCTTAATTATGTAAGTGTTTCTATTACGAATCAATTTTGCCTTTATTCCTACAGAGTATTGTTATTACTTGAAATCACCAGAAATCATCATAACTTCCGTTCTAAATGCAACTAAGACATTCTGTAAAGTAATTTGAACTAATCAATGCATCCTGTACAACTTTCATAAGTGTCGATCCGATCTGAGTTATGTAAGTGTTTCTATTACGAGTCAATTTTGCCTTTATTCCTACAGAGTATTTTTATTACTTGAAATCACCAGAAATCATCATAACTTCCGTTCTGAATGCAATTAAGACATTCTGTAAAGTAATTTGAACTTGTTAATGCATCCTTTACAACATTCATAAGTGTCGATCCGATCTGAGATATGTAAGTGTTTCTATTACGAGTCAATTTTGCCTTTATTCCTACAGAGTATTTTTATTACTTGAAATCACCAGAAATCATCATAACTTCCGTTCTAAATGCAATTAAGACATTCTGTAAAGTAATTTGAACTTGTCAATGCATCCTTTACAACTTTCATAAGTGTCGATCCGATCTGAGTTATGTAAGTGTTTCTATTACGAATCAATTTTGCCTTTATTCCTACAGAGTATTTTTATTAATTGAAATCACCAGAAATCATCAAACCTTCCGTTCTAAATGCAATTAAGACATTCTGTAAAGTAATTTGAACTAGTCAATGCATCTTGTACAACTTTCATAAGTGTCGATCCGATCTGAGTTATGTAAGTGTTTCTATTACGAGTCAATTTTGCCTTTATTCATACAGAGTATTTTTATTACTTGAAATCACCAGAAATCATCATAACTTCCGTTCTAAATGTAATTAAGACATTCTGTAAAGTAATTTGAACTTGTCAATGCATCCTGTACAACTTTCATAAGTGTCGATCCGATCTGAGTTATGTAAGTGTTTCTATTACGAGTCAATTTTGCCTTTATTCCTACAGAGTATTTTTATTACTTGAAATCACCAGAAATCATCATAACTTCCGTTCTAAATGCAATTAAGACATTCTGTAAAGTAATTTGAACTTGTTAATGCATCCTTTACAACTTTCATAAGTGTCGATCCGATCTGAGTTATGTAAGTGTTTCTATTACGAGTCAATTTTGCCTTTATTCCTACAGAGTATTGTTATTACTTGAAATCACCAGAAATCATCATAACTTCCGTTCTAAATGCAATTAAGACATTCTGTAAAGTAATTTGAACTTGTCAATGCATTCTTTACAACTTTCATAAGTGTCGATCCGGTCTGAGTTATGTAAGTGGTTCTATTACGAGTCAATTTTGCCTTTATTCCTACAGAGTATTGTTATTACTGGAAATCACCAGAAATCATCATAACTTCCGTTCTAAATGCAATTAAGACATTCTGTAAAGTAATCTGAACTTTTCAATGCTTCCTTTATAACTTTCATAAGTGTCGATCCGGTCTGAGTTATGTAAGTGTTTCTATTACGAGTCAATTTTGCCTTTATTCCTACAGAGTATTGTTATTACTTGAAATCACCAGAAATCATTACTATTTCCGTTCTAAATGCAATTAAGACATTCTGTAAAGTAATTTGAACTTGTTAATGCATCCTTTACAACTTTCATAAGTGTCGATCCGATCTGAGTTATGTAAGTGTTTCTATTACGAGTCAATTTTGCCTTTATTCCTACAGAGTATTTTTATTACTTGAAATCACCAGAAATCATCATAAATTCCGTTCTAAATGCAATTAAGACATTCTGTAAAGTAATCTGAACTTGTCAATGCATCCTTTACAACTTTCGTAAGTGTCGATCCGATCTGAGTTATGTAAGTGTTTCTATTACGAGTCAATTTTGCCTTTATTCCTACAGAGTATTGTTATTACTTGAAATCACCAGAAATCATCATAACTTCCGTTCTAAATGCAATTAAGACATTCTGTAAAGTAATTTGAACTTGTTAATGCATCCTTTACAACTTTCATAAGTGTCGATCCGATCTGAGTTATGTAAGTGTTTCTATTACGAGTCAATTTTGCCTTTATTCCTACAGAGTATTGTTATTACTTGAAATCACCAGAAATCATCATAACTTCCGTTCTAAATGCAATTAAGACATTCTGTAAAGTAATTTGAACTTGTCAATGAATTCTTTACAACTTTCATAAGTGTCGATCCGGTCTGAGTTATGTAAGTGGTTCTATTACGAGTCAATTTTGCCTTTATTCCTACAGAGTATTGTTATTACTGGAAATCACCAGAAATCATCATAACTTCCGTTCTAAATGCAATTAAGACATTCTGTAAAGTAATCTGAACTTTTCAATGCTTCCTTTACAACTTTCATAAGTGTCGATCCGGTCTGAGTTATGTAAGTGTTTCTATTACGAGTCAATTTTGCCTTTATTCCTACAGAGTATTGTTATTACTTGAAATCACCAGAAATCATTACTATTTCCGTTCTAAATGCAATTAAGACATTCTGTAAAGTAATTTGAACTTGTCAATGCATCCTTTACAACTTTCATAAGTGTCGATCCGATCTGAGTTATGTAAGTGTTTCTATTACGAGTCAATTTTGCCTTTATTCCTACAGAGTATTTTTATTACTTGAAATCACCAGAAATCATCATAAATTCCGTTCTAAATGCAATTAAGACATTCTGTAAAGTAATCTGAACTTTTCAATGCATCCTTTACAACTTTCATAAGTGTCGATCCGATCTGAGTTATGTAAGTGTTTCTATTACGAGTCAATTTTGCCTTTATTCCTACAGAGTATTGTTATTACTTGAAATCACCAGAAATCATCATAACTTCCGTTCTAAATGCAATTAAGACATTCTGTAAAGTAATTTGAACTTGTCAATGCATTCTTTACAACTTTCATAAGTGTCGATCCGGTCTGAGTTATGTAAGTGGTTCTATTACGAGTCAATTTTGCCTTTATTCCTACAGAGTATTGTTATTACTGGAAATCACCAGAAATCATCATAACTTCCGTTCTAAATGCAATTAAGACATTCTGTAAAGTAATCTGAACTTTTCAATGCTTCCTTTATAACTTTCATAAGTGTCGATCCGGTCTGAGTTATGTAAGTGTTTCTATTACGAGTCAATTTTGCCTTTATTCCTACAGAGTATTGTTATTACTTGAAATCACCAGAAATCATTACTATTTCCGTTCTAAATGCAATTAAGACATTCTGTAAAGTAATTTGAACTTGTTAATGCATCCTTTACAACTTTCATAAGTGTCGATCCGATCTGAGTTATGTAAGTGTTTCTATTACGAGTCAATTTTGCCTTTATTCCTACAGAGTATTTTTATTACTTGAAATCACCAGAAATCATCATAAATTCCGTTCTAAATGCAATTAAGACATTCTGTAAAGTAATCTGAACTTGTCAATGCATCCTTTACAACTTTCGTAAGTGTCGATCCGATCTGAGTTATGTAAGTGTTTCTATTACGAGTCAATTTTGCCTTTATTCCTACAGAGTATTGTTATTACTTGAAATCACCAGAAATCATCATAACTTCCGTTCTAAATGCAATTAAGACATTCTGTAAAGTAATTTGAACTTGTTAATGCATCCTTTACAACTTTCATAAGTGTCGATCCGATCTGAGTTATGTAAGTGTTTCTATTACGAGTCAATTTTGCCTTTATTCCTACAGAGTATTGTTATTACTTGAAATCACCAGAAATCATCATAACTTCCGTTCTAAATGCAATTAAGACATTCTGTAAAGTAATTTGAACTTGTCAATGAATTCTTTACAACTTTCATAAGTGTCGATCCGGTCTGAGTTATGTAAGTGGTTCTATTACGAGTCAATTTTGCCTTTATTCCTACAGAGTATTGTTATTACTGGAAATCACCAGAAATCATCATAACTTCCGTTCTAAATGCAATTAAGACATTCTGTAAAGTAATCTGAACTTTTCAATGCTTCCTTTACAACTTTCATAAGTGTCGATCCGGTCTGAGTTATGTAAGTGTTTCTATTACGAGTCAATTTTGCCTTTATTCCTACAGAGTATTGTTATTACTTGAAATCACCAGAAATCATTACTATTTCCGTTCTAAATGCAATTAAGACATTCTGTAAAGTAATTTGAACTTGTCAATGCATCCTTTACAACTTTCATAAGTGTCGATCCGATCT
The DNA here is from genome assembly GCA_932526605.1 of Nephrotoma flavescens. Taxonomy (NCBI): domain Eukaryota; kingdom Metazoa; phylum Arthropoda; class Insecta; order Diptera; family Tipulidae; genus Nephrotoma; species Nephrotoma flavescens. The sequence continues at coordinate 538,017 of CAKOBK010000046.1, forward strand.
GAGTTATGTAAGTGTTTCTATTACGAGTCAATTTTGCCTTTATTCCTACAGAGTATTTTTATTACTTGAAATCACCAGAAATCATCATAAATTCCGTTCTAAATGCAATTAAGACATTCTGTAAAGTAATCTGAACTTTTCAATGCATCCTTTACAACTTTCATAAGTGTCGATCCGATCTGAGTTATGTAAGTGTTTCTATTACGAGTCAATTTTGCCTTTACGACCCTTATGAAAGTTGTAAAGGATGCACTGACTAGTTAAAATTACTTTACAGAATGTCTTAATTGCATTTAGAACGGAAGTTATGATGATTTCTGGTGATTTCCAGTAATAACAATACTCTGTAGGAATAAAGGCAAAATTGACTCGTAATAGAAACACTTACATAACTCAGATTGGATCGACACTTATGAAAGTTGTAAAGAATGCATTGACAAGTTCAAATTACTTTACAGAATGTCTTAATTGCATTTAGAGCGGAAGTTATGATGATTTCTGGTGATTTCAAGTAATAAAAATACTCTGTAGGAATAAAGGCAAAATTGACTCGTAATAGAAACACTTACATAACTCAGATCGGATCGACACTTATGAAAGTTGTACAGGATGCATTGACTAGTTCAAATTACTTTACAGAATGTCTTAATTGCATTTAGAACGGAAGTTATGATGATTTCTGGTGATTTCCAGTAATAAAAATACTCTGTAGGAATAAAGGCAAAATTGACTTGTAATAGAAACACTTACATAACTCAGATCGGATCGACACTTATGAAAGTTGTAAAGGATGCATTAACAAGTTCAAATTACTTTACAGAATGTCTTAATTGCATTTAGAACGGAAGTTATGATGATTTCTGGTGATTTCAAGTAATAACAATACTCTGTAGGAATAAAGGCAAAATTGACTCGTAATAGAAACACTTACATAACTCAGATCGGATCGACACTTATGAAAGTTGTAAAGGATGCATTAACAAGTTCAAATTACTTTACAGAATGTCTTAATTGCATTTAGAACGGAAATAGTAATGATTTCTGGTGATTTCAAGTAATAACAATACTCTGTAGGAATAAAGGCAAAATTGACTCGTAATAGAAACACTTACATAACTCAGACCGGATCGACACTTATGAAAGTTATAAAGGAAGCATTGAAAAGTTCAGATTACTTTACAGAATGTCTTAATTGCATTTAGAACGGAAGTTATGATGATTTCTGGTGATTTCCAGTAATAACAATACTCTGTAGGAATAAAGGCAAAATTGACTCGTAATAGAACCACTTACATAACTCAGACCGGATCGACACTTATGAAAGTTGTAAAGAATGCATTGACAAGTTCAAATTACTTTACAGAATGTCTTAATTGCATTTAGAACGGAAGTTATGATGATTTCTGGTGATTTCAAGTAATAAAAATACTCTGTAGGAATAAAGTCAAAATTATGACTCGTAATAGAAACACTTACATAACTCAGATCGGATCGACACTTATAAAAGTTGTAAAAAATGCATTGACAAGTTCAAATTACTTTACAGAATGTCTTAATTGCATTTAGAATGGAAGATATGATGATTTCTGTTGATTTCCAGTAATAACAATACTCTGTAGGAATAAAAGCAAAATTGACTCGTAATAGAAACACTTACATAACTCAGATCGGATGGACACTTATGAATGTTGTAAAGGATGCATTAACAAGTTCAAATTACTTTACAGAATGTCTTAATTGCATTTAGAATGGAAGTTATGATGATTTCTGGTGATTTCAAGTAATAAAAATACTCTGTAGGAATAAAGGCAAAATTGACTCGTAATAGAAACACTTACATAACTCAGATTGGATCGACACTCATAACAGTTGTAAAGAATGCATTAACAATCACAAATTACTTTACAGAATGTCTTAATTGCATTTCGAACGGAAGTTATGATGATTTCTGATGATTTCAAGTAATAAAATTACTCTGTACGAATAAAGGCAAAATTGATTCGTAATAGAAACACTTACATAACTCAGATCGGATCGACACTTATGAAAGTTGTAAAGGATGCACTGACTAGTTAAAATTACTTTACAGAATGTCTTAATTGCATTTAGAACGGAAGTTATGATGATTTCTGGTGATTTCCAGTAATAACAATACTCTGTAGGAATAAAGGCAAAATTGATTCGTAATAGAAACACTTACATAACTCAGATTGGATTGACACTTATGAAAGTTGTAAAGAATGCATTGACAAGTTCAAATTACTTTACAGAATGTCTTAATTGCATTTAGAATAGAAGTTATGATGATTTCTGGTGATTTCAAGTAATAAAAATACTCTGTAGGAATAAAGACAAAATTGATTCGTAATAGAAACACTTACATAACTCAGATCGGATCGACACCTATGAAAAATGTAAAGGATGCATTAACAAGTTCAAACTACTTTATAGAATGTCTTTATTGCATTTAGAACGGAAGTTATGATGATTTCTGGTGATTTCCAGTAATAAAAATACTCTGTAGGAATAAAGGCAAAATTGACTCGTAATAGAAACACTTACATAACTCAGATTGGATCGACACTTATGCAAGTTGTAAAGAATGCATTGACAAATTCAAATTACTTTACAGAATGTCGTAATTACATTTAGAACGGAAGTTATGATGATTTCTGGTGATTTCAAGTAATAAAAATACTCTGTAGGAATAAAGGCAAAATTGATTCGTAATAGAAACAGTTACATAACTCAGATCGGATCGACACTTATGAAAGTTGTAAAGGATGCATTAACTAGTTAAAATTACTTTACAGAATGTCTTAATTGCATTTAGAACGGAAGTTATGATGATTTCTGGTGATTTCCAGTAATAACAATACTCTGTAGGAATAAAGGCAAAATTGACTCGTAATAGAAACACTTACATAACTCAGATCCAATCGACACTTATGAAAGTTGTAAAGAATGCATTGACAAATTCAAATTACTTTACAGAATGTCTTAATTGCATTTACAACGGAAGTTATGATGATTTCTGGTGATTTCAAGTAATAAAAATACTCTGTAGGAATAAAGGCAAAATTGATTCGTAATAGAAACACTTACATAACTCAGCTCGGATCGACACTTATGAAAATTGTAAAAGATACATTAACAAGTTCAAATTACTTTACAGAATGTCTTAATTGCATTTAGAACGGAAGTTATGATTATTTCTGGTGATTTCAAGTAATAAAAATACTCTGTAGGAATAAAGGCAAAATTGATTCGTAATAGAAACACTTACATAACTCAGATTGGATCGACACTTATGAAAGTTGTAAAAGATGCATTAACAAGTTCAAATTACTTTACAGAATGTCTTAATTGCATTTAGAACGGAAGTTATGATGATTTCTGGTGATTTCAAGTAATAAAAATACTCTGTAGGAATAAAGGCAAAATTGGCTCGTAAAATAGAAACACTTACATAACTCAGCTCGGATCGACACTTATGAAAGTAGTAAAGAATGCATTAACAAGTTCAAATTACTTTACAGAATGTCTTAATTGCATTTAGAACGGAAGTTATGATGATTTCTGGTGATTTCAAGTAATAAAAATACTCAGTAGGAATAGGAGTATTTTTATTACCTGAAATCACCAGAAATCATCATAACTTCCGTTCTAAATGCAATTAAGACATTCTGTAAAGTAATCAAAACTTGTTAATGCATCCTTTACAACTTTCCTAAGTGTCGATCTGATCTGAGTTATGCAAGTGTTTCTATTACGAGTCAATTTTGCCTTTATTCCTACAGAGTATTGTTATTACTGGAAATCACCAGAAATCATCATAACTTCCGTTCTAAATGCAATTAAGACATTCTGTAAAGTAATCTAAACTTGTCAATGCATCTTGTACAACTTTCATAAGTGCCGAACCGGTCTGAGTTATGTAAGTGTTTCTATTACGAGTCAATTTTGCCTTTATTCTTACAGAGTATTGTTATTACTGGAAATCACCAGAAATCATCATAACTTCCGTTCTAAATGCAATTAAGACATTCTGTAAAGTAATCTGAACTTTTCAATGCATCCTTTACAACTTTCATAAGGGCCGATCCGGTCTGAGTTATGTAAGTGTTTCTATTACGAGTCAATTTTTCCTTTATTCCTACAGAGTATTGTTATTACTAGAAATCACCAGAAATCATCATAACTTCCGTTCTAAATGCAATTAAGACATTCTGTAAAGTAATTTTAACTAGTCAATGCATCCTTTACAACTTTTATAAGTGTCGATCCGAGCTGAGTTATGTAAGTGTTTCTATTTTACGAGTCAATTTTGCCTTTATTCCTACAGAGTATTTTTATTACTTTAAATCACCAGAAATCGTCATAACTTCCGTTCTAAATGCAATTAAGACATTCTGTAAAGTAATTTGAACTTGTTAATGCATCTTTTACAACTTTCATAAGTGTCGATCCGATCTGAGCTATGTAAGTGTTTCTATTACGAATCAATTTTGTCTTTATTCCTACAGAGTATTTTTAATACTTGAAATCACCAGAAATCATCATAACTTCCGTTCTAAATGTAATAAAGACATTCTGTAAAGTAATTTGAACTTGTCAATGCATCCTTTACAACTTTTATAAGTGTCGATCCGATCTGAGTTATGTAAGTGTTTCTATTACGAGTCAATTTTGCCTTTATTCCTACAGAGTATTTTTATTACTTGAAATCACCAGAAATCATCATAACTTCCGTTTTAAATGCAACTAAGACATTCTGTAAAGTAATTTGAACTTGTCAATGCATCCTTTACAACATTCTTAATTGTCGATCCGATCTGAGTTATGTAAGTGTTTCTATTACAAGTCAATTTTGCCTTTATTCCTACAGAGTATTTTTATTACTGGAAATCACCAGAAATCATCATAACTTCCGTTCTAAATGCAATTAAGACATTCTGTAAAGTAATTTGAACTAGTCAATGCATCTTGTACAACTTTCATAAGTGTCGACCCGATCTGAGTTATGTAAGTGTTTCTATTACGAGTCAATTTTGCCTTTATTCCCACAGAAAATTTTTATTACTTGAAATCAGCAGAAATCATCATAACTTCCTTTCTAAATGCAATTAAGACATTCTGTAAAATAATTTGAACTTGTCAATGCATTCTTTACAACTTTCATAAGTGTCGATCCAATCTGAGTTATGTAAGTGTTTCTATTACAAGTCAATTTTGCCTTTATCCCTACAGAGTATTTTTATTACTGGAAATCACCAGAAATCATCATAACTTCCGTTCTAAATGCAATTAGGACATTCTGTAAAGTAATTTAACCTTGTTAATGCATCCTTTACATCTTTCATAAGTGTCGATCCGATCTGAGTTATGTAAGTGTTTCTATTACGAATCAATTTTGCTTTTATTCCTACAAAGTATTTTTATTACTTGAAATCACCAGAAATCATCATAACTTCCGTTCTAAATGCAATTAAGACATTCTGTAAAGTAATTTGAACTTGTCAATGCATTCTTTACAACTTTAATAAGTGTCGATCCAATCTGAGTTATGTAAGTGTTTCTATTACGAGTCAATTTTTCGTTTATTCCCACATACTGTTATTACTGGTGATCACCAGAAATCATTAAATGTTCCGTTGTAAATGCAATTAAGACATTCTGTAAAGTAATTTGAACTTGTCAATGCATCCTTTACAACTTGCATAAGTGCCGAACCGGTCTAAATTATGTAAGTGTTTCCATTAAGAATCAATTTTGCCTTTATTCCTACAGAGTATTTTTATTACTTGAAATCACCAGAAATCATCATAACTTCCGTTCTAAATGCAATTAAGACATTCTGTAAAGTAATTTGAACTTGTTAATGCATCTTTTACAACATTCATAAGTGTCGATCCGATCTGAGTTATGTAAGTGTTTCTATTACGAGTCAATTTGGTCTTTATTCCTACAGAGTATTGTTATTACTTGAAATCACCAGAAATCATCATAACTTCCGTTCTAAATGCAATTAAGACATTCTGTAAAGTAATTTGAACTTGTCAATGCATCCTTTACAACTTGCATAAGTGTCGATCCAATCTGAGTTATGTAAGTGTTTCTATTACGAATCAATTTTGCCTTTATTCCTACAGAGTATTGTTATTACTGGAAATCACCAGAAATCATCATAACTTCCGTTCTAAATGCAATTAAGATATTCTGTAAAGTAATTTGAACTAGTCAATGCATTCTTTACAACTTTCATAGGTGTCGATCCGATCTGAGTTATGTAAGTGTTTCTATTACGAGTCAATTTTGCCTTTATTCCTACAGATTATTTTTATTACTTGAAATCACCAGAAATCATCATAACTTCCGTTCTAAATGCAATTAAGACATTCTGTAAAGTAATTTGAACTTGTCAATGCATCCTTTACAACTTTCATAAGTGTCGATCCGATCTGAGTTATGTAAGTGTTTCTATTACGAGTCAATTTTGCCTTTATTCCTACAGAGTATTGTTATTACTGGAAATCACCAGAAATCATCATAACTTCCGTTCTAAATGCAATTAAGACATTCTGTAAAGTAATTTGATCTAGTCAATGCATCCTTTACAACTTTCATAAGTGTCGATCCGATCTGAGTTATGTAAGTGTTTCTATTACGAGTCAATTTTGCCTTTATTCCTACAGAGTATTGTTATTACTGGAAATCACCAGAAATCATCATAACTTCCGTTCTAAATGCAATTAAGACATTCTGTAAAGTAATTTGATCTAGTCAATGCATCCTTTACAACTTTCGTAAGTGTCGATCCGAGCTGAGTTATGTAAGTGTTTCTATTTTACGAGTCAATTTTGTCTTTATTTCTACAGAGTATTTTTATTACTTGAAATCACCAGAAATCATCATAACTTCCGTTCTAAATGCAATTAAGACATTCTGTAAAGTAATTTGAACTAGTCAATGCATCCTTTACAACTTTCATAAGTGTCGATCCGATCTGAGTTATGTAAGTGTTTCTATTACGAATCAATTTTGCCTTTATTCCTACACAGTAATTTTATTACTTGAAATCACCAGAAAACATCATAACTTCCGTTCTAAATGCAATTAAGACATTCTGTAAAGTAATTTGAACTAGTCAATGCATTCTTTACAATTTTCATAAGTGTCGATCCAATCTGAGATATGTAAGTGTTTCTATTACGAGTCATTTTTGCCTTTATTCCTACAGAGTATTGTTATTACTGGAAATCACCAGAAATCATCATAACTTCCGTTCTTAATGCAGTTAAGACATTCTGTAAAGTAATTTGAACTAGTCAATGCATCCTTTACAACTTTCATAAGTGTCGATCCGAGCTGAGTTATGTAAGTGTTTCTATTTTACGAGTCAATTTTGCCTTTATTCCTACAGAGTATTTTTATTACTTGAAATCACCAGAAATCATCATAACTTCCGTTCTAAATGCAATTAAGACATTCTGTAAAGTAATTTGAACTAGTCAATGCATCCTTTACAACTTTCAGAAGTGTTGATCCGATCTGAGTTATGTAAGTGTTTCTATTACGAGTCAATTTTGCCTTTATTCCTACAGAGTATTTTTATTACTTGAAATCACCAGAAATCATCACAACTTCCGTTCTAAATGCAATTAAGACATTCTGTAAAGTAATTTGAACTTGTTAATGCATCCTTTACAACATTCATAAGTGTCGATCCGATCTGAGTTATGTAAGTGTTTCTATTACGAATCAATTTTGCCTTTATTCCTACAGAGTATTTTTATTACTTGAAATCACCAGAAATCATCATAACTTCCGTTCTAAATGCAATTAAGACATTCTGTAAAGTAATTTGAACTAGTCAATGCATCTTGTACAACTTTCATAAGTGTCGATCCGATCTGAGTTATGTAAGTGTTTCTATTACGAGTCAATTTTGCCTTTATTCCTACAGAGTATTTTTATTACTTGAAATCACTAGAAATCATCATAACTTCCGTTCTAAATGCAATTAAGACATTCTGTAAAGTAGTTTGAACTTGTCAATGCATCCTTTACAACATTCCTAAGTGTCGATCCGATCTGAGTTATGTAAGTGTTTCTAATACGAGTCAATTTTGCGATTATTCCCACAGAGTACTGTTATTACTGGTTATCACCAGAAATCATCATAACTTCCGTTCTAAATACAATCAAGACATTCTGTAAAGTAATCTTAAATTATCAATGCGTCTGAGTTATGTAAGTGTTTCTATTACGGGTCAATTTTGCCTTTATTCCTACAGAGTATTGTTATTACTGGAAATCACCAGAAATCATCATAACTTCCGTTCTAAATGCAATTAGGACATTCTGTAAAGTAATTTGAACTAGTCAATGCATCCTTTACAACTTTCATAAGTGTCGATCCGATCTGAGTTATGTAAGTGTTTCTATTACGAATCAATTTTGCCTTTATTCCTACACAGTAATTTTATTACTTGAAATCACCAGAAAACATCATAACTTCCGTTCTAAATGCAATTAAGACATTCTGTTAAGTAATTTGAACTTGTCAATGCATTCTTTACAACTTTCATAAGTGTCGATCCAATCTGAGTTATGTAAGTGTTTCTATTACGAATCAATTTTGCCTTTATTCCTACAGAGTATTTTTATTACTTGAAATCACCAGAAATAATCATAACTTCCGTTCTAAATGCAATTAAGACATTCTGTAAAATAATTTGAACTTGTCAATGCATCCTTTACAACTTCCATAAGTGTCGATTCGATCTGAGTTATGTAAGTGTTTCTATTACGAGTCAATTTTGCCTTTATTCCTACAGAGTATTTTTATTACTTGAAATCACCAGAAATCATCATAACTTCCGTTGTAAATGCAATTAAGACATTCTGTAAAGTAATTTGAACTAGTTAATGCATCCTTTACAATATTCATAAGTGTCGAACATTCATAAGTGTCGAATCTGAGTTATGTAAGTGTTTCTATTACGAGTCAATTTTGCGTTTATTCTCACAGAGTACTGTTATTACTGGTGATCACCAGAAATTATTAAAAGTTCCGTTGTAAATGCAATTAAGACATTCTGTAAAGTAATCTAAACTTGTCAATGCATCCTTTACAACTTTCATAAGTGTCGATCCGGTCTGAGTTATGTAAGTGTTTCTATTACGAGTCAATTTTGCCTTTATTCCTACAGAGTATTGTTATTACTAGAAATCACCAGAAATCATCATAACTTCCGTTCTAAATGCAATTAAGACATTCTGTAAAGTAATTTGTACTTGTCAATGCATCCTTTACAACTTTCATAGGTGTCGATCCGATCTGAGTTATGTAAGTGTTTCTATTACGAGTCAATTTTGCCTTTATTCCTACAGAGTATTGTTATTACTTGAAATCACCAGAAATCATCATAACTTCCGTTGTAAATGCAATTAAGACATTCTGTAAAGTAATTTGAACTAGTTAATGCATCCTTTACAACATTCATAAGTGTCGAACATTCATAAGTGTCGAATCTGAGTTATGTAAGTGTTTCTATTACGAGTCAATTTTGCGTTTATTCTCACAGAGTACTGTTATTACTGGTGATCACCAGAAATTATTAAAAGTTCCGTTGTAAATGCAATTAAGACATTCTGTAAAGTAATCTAAACTTGTCAATGCATCCTTTACAACTTTCATAAGTGTCGATCCGGTCTGAGTTATGTAAGTGTTTCTATTACGAGTCAATTTTGCCTTTATTCCTACAGAGTATTGTTATTACTAGAAATCACCAGAAATCATCATAACTTCCGTTCTAAATGCAATTAAGACATTCTGTAAAGTAATTTGAACTTGTCAATGCATCCTTTACAACTTTCATAGGTGTCGATTCGATCTGAGTTATGTAAGTGTTTCTATTACGAGTCAATTTTGCCTTTATTCCTACAGAGTATTGTTATTACTTGAAATCAACAGAAATTATCACTACTTCCGTTCTAAATGCAATTAAGACATTCTGTAAAGTAATTTGAACTTGTTAATGCATCCTTTACAACTTTCATAAGTGTCGATCCGATCTGAGTTGTGTAAGTGTTTGTAACAAATATTGGTTATATCCTTCTGTTCGATTTGGTACGCGGTGATATATGTTGTACTACCCCTAGTTTTTACCCGGTTTATTTTTTGTAACGTCAAACGAAATGATTACACTTATACATGCAATCAAAATTAAAGTTGTAAAAAAAATCAAATCGGCGGGAAAACGGGAAATTGCGAAAAATATTAAAACGGGAATCTTAAATAATATAAATATACGAAACAAACAAAATGCGTAGAGGATTAGATTAAAATTTTTGCTAACGAAACAATATGAAAGTGAAAGTTGAAGGTGAAAAAAAAACAAATTCTGCTGTGATTTGGTTTTAATCAATTATTTAAATTGTAAATAAATTAAAAAATATAATTATTTAAGCATAATGAAAACTAATGAAAAATATTGATAAATAAAAATAAAAATGTTTGTTACAAAACCCTGTGAATTATATAAATAAACGAAAAACTAAAAAAAAATTAAATTGCATGCGAATATCTATGTATGTAAAACAAATAAAATTTTTATAAAAAACTGGATTAACCAGGGAAAAACGCAAGATTAATTATTAAGTGTAACTATAGTTAATTGTGTTATAAACTACGAAGCCGCTCACTATGGCACATTTCAAAACAGGATGTAATAAAACAGGACATCACAAAACAGTACATGGTACGAAACAGGACCGATTAAAACAGTACATCACAAAACAGTACATAGTACATTAAAGTACATGGTACAGAACAGGACCATTTAAAACAGTACAACACAAAACAGTACATGGTACACTAAAGTACATGGTACGAAACAGGACCGATTAAAACAGTACAACACAAAACAGTACATGGTACACTAAAGTACATGGTACGGAACAGGACCGATTAAAACAGTACATCACAAAACAGTACATGGTACACTAAAGTACATGGTACGAAACAGGACCGATGAAAACAGTACACCACAAAACAGTACATGGTACGGAACAGTCAGGATATTTTTATCTTATCATATCGAAATCTGAAATGTTCATCTTTTAAAACATTGTTGGGTGAAGTTCAGAGGATTTTTTCAGCTTGATTTGTTAAATATTTTTTTATTGAATACGTTTAGTAATTAGTATCCTATCAAGTAGAGATTTGCCTTCACCTAGAGTAATTAGACAGTATACTAACTATATAGAATTATAGTTGCTTTACGTTATAATAAAATATCCCTTCACCTAACAGTATATTATTTTGTAGTGTACCATGTACTGTACACATACACCTGTATACATACATCTCAATCGCTACTACTCGATTGTTGCGAAATATAACAAAAATATGCAATGGAAACAGTACAAATACATATGTGAGGTGTGCAAGACTTTTAATTCGTATTTTGAATTTGAATGTATAATATAATTTTGCTTTTAAGGAATGTAAATATATAGTATTAGTTATTTGGAACTTTCAAGGATATTGTATTCATCATAAAAAATTTGATAAGGAACACATCTTGATTTTATGACCCTCTAAAAAATATACCTACATTTTTTGGGAGTGAAAAATTGTTTTAAAAATTCATTTTAAAGACTGTTGTTGTATTTTTCTTAACAAATACAAAGTATCAGTTGATTTATTGTACAGTAGTAAGGGATGATTCTTTATTAAAAAAAAATGGGCGAAGTAGAACCAAAACATCGGCTTTATAACACAATGTTTTTTTTTTACCCTAACATTTTTTTTTACCTGATTATAAATGCTCACTTGTCGTCAACATATTTATATAAATGATATGATTTACAATAACAAAATTAACTTCGCCTAACACTATATGTATAACATTATTTTAATTTAAATCGCTAATACTCGATTGTTGCAAAACAGATCAAAAATTTAAATAAATTTATAAATAAATATATAAATAATACATTTATTTTATTTATATATATATTTAAATTTTTGATCTATTTTGCAACAACAAATAAAACTTAAACAATTTTTTGAAAATAAAAACCTGCAAGATTAAATTACTAAAATCGTAAAATTGACTTAACTATTTTGTGGTGTTCTCTTTTAATACGTACTGTTTTGCGATGTACTCTTCCGTGCCATGTACTTTAGTGTACCATGTACTGTTTTAATCGGTCCTGTTCCGTACCATGTACTGTAGTGTACCATGTACTGTTTTGTGATGTACTGTTTTAATCGGTCCTGTTTCGTACCATGTACTGTAGTGTACCATGTACTGTTTTGTGATGTACTGTTTTAATCGGTCCTGTTTCGTACCATGTACTGTAGTGTACCATGTACTGTTTTGTGATGTACTGTTTTAATCGGTCCTCTTTCGTACCATGTACTGTAGTGCACCATGTACTGTTTTGTGATATCCTGTTTTGTAACATCCTGTTTTAGCACATCCTGTTGTGAAATGTGTCGTTTCGTATGGGACCCTATAAACTAATATTTAAATGTATACATATATAATAAAGGAAATTGTTAAACGTATTGTACAGAAAAAAAAAGAAAAAAAAAAAGTTGTGAAAATTGTTAATTAAAAATAATTTAATGTTGATTGGGGCTTGTACAAAAATTCTACCAAAGTGAGCTAGAACTAAAATCCTTAGCAAAAATAATAGTGTTTGATTTCCGACTACTCGCGAGATTTCACCTTGGCAAGTAGCAGAAGGGTGTATGCTAAACGTTATTCGCGGCGAACGAATTTAATATTTATTGTGATAAAATAGTGGCGGTTTATTGTGCAGTGCCTAATCCCGACCACAGTATTTAGCTATTACTCGAATCGTTTGTGTTCTGATATAAATATATATATATATATATATATATATATATATATATATATATATATATATATATATATAACGAGTCATATATTCATGTATCATCGGGCGATCTAAAACTGGCGCCAAAATATTCGCCTAGTGAAGTTTACACGGATTACTGTTTATGAATCCTGTCTCTGCGAATACCCATATTACCAGTATACCTGAATCGAACGCGAGGCAACCTATGTGCCACACATTTAATCCATCCAGAGCCTTAGTGGAAAATTGACATGTCACTTGAGTCATCAGCTGCTATCAAACAATGAGATGAAGGACAACATCATACATTCATCATTCAAAATCGGTGACGTACAATTTTTTTTTAATATATAACCATTTCGTTTATTTCTTTTAGGAAGTTTATAACGTTTCATATTTACAAATCGTGTATATATATATAAATTTTTTTCAAATTCATTTTGCTATATTTATTTAAGTTAATTTTTTTTGTGAAGAAATTGTTTCTTTTCCATGATTGCTTTCATTCATTATTTTGATTACAGTAGGTTAAATAAGAACTTGGCATTTGGTTTGGATTCGGGAATTTTTTAGGTTGATTTTTGTTGGGTGTAATACGGGAACGTCATAAAGATGCTTAGCTAAAGGTTTTTTTTTGGGGTAGATGATTGCAGTGGATGTAATGTTAGCAGGCATTCTGTAATCGGTTCGGATCTTATTTTTTCTTACTTTTTTTTTGCACACTTGAATATTTTTTTTTTGTAATGATGGCGACTTGCATGGGGTTTAACAGGACTCACCCATATCTGACTAGAGGCTATCTTAACCATAGTGTGCGACCACGTGCAAGGTCAGTGACCGAACCATCGAGTTACATGTTTCTATTACGAATCAATTTTGCCTTTATGCCTACAGAGTATTTTTATTACTTGAAATCACCAGAAATCATCATAACTTCCGTTCTAAATGCAATTAAGACATTCAGTAAAGTAATTCAAACTTGTCAATGCATCCTTTACAACTTTCATAAGTGTCGATCCGATCTGAGTTATGTAAGTGTTTCTATTACGAGTCAATTTTGCCTTTATTCCTACAGAGTATTGTTATTACTTGAAATCACCAGAAATCATCACTACTTCCGTTCTAAATGCAACTAAGACATTCTGTAAAGTAATTTGAACTTGTTAATGCGTCCTTTACAACTTTCATAAGTGTCGATCCGATATGAGTTATGTAAGTGTTTCTATTACGAATCAATTTTGCCTTTATTCCTACAGAGTATTTTTATTACTGGAAATCACCAGAAATCATCATAACTTCCGATCTGAGTTATGTAAGTGTTTCTATTACGAATCAATTTTGCCTTTTTTCCTACAGAGTATTTTTATTACTTGAAATCACCAGAAATCATCATAACTTCCGTTCTAAATGCAATTAAGACATTCTGTAAAGTAATTTGAACTTGTTAATGCATCTTTTACAATTTTCATAAGTGTCGATCCGAGCTGAGTTATGTAAGTGTTTCTATTACGAATCAATTTTGCCTTTATTCCTACAGAGTATTTTTATTACTTGAAATCACCAGAAATCATCATAACTTCCGTTCTAAATGCAATTAAGACATTCTGTAAAGTAATTTGAACTTGTCAATGCATCCTTTACAACATTCATAAGTGTCGATCCGATCTGAGTTATGTAAGTGTTTCTAATACGAGTCAATTTTGCGATTATTCCCACAGAGTACTGTTATTACTGGTTATCACCAGAAATCATCATAACTTCCGTTCTAAATACAATCAAGACATTCTGTAAAGTAATCTAAAATTGTCAATGCGTCTGAGTTATGTAAGTGTTTCTATTACGGGTAAATTTTGCCTTTATTCCTACAGAGTATTGTTATTACTGGAAATCACCAGAAATCATCATAACTTCCGTTCTAAATGCAATTAGGACATTCTGTAAAGTAATTTGAACTAGTCAATGCATCCTTTACAACTTTCATAAGTGTCGATCCAAGCTGAGTTATGTAAGTGTTTCTATTTTACGAGTCAATTTTGCCTTTATTCCTACATAGTATTTTTATTACTTGAAATCACCAGAAATCATCATAACTTCCGTTCTAAATGCAATTAAGACATTCTGTAAAGTAATTTGAACTTGTCAATGCATCCTTTACAACATTCATAAGTGTCGATCCGATCTGAGTTATGTAAGTGTTTCTAATACGAGTCAATTTTGCGATTATTCCCACAGAGTACTGTTATTACTGGTTATCAACAGAAATCATCATAACTTCCGTTCTAAATACAATCAAGACATTCTGTAAAGTAATCTAAAATTGTCAATGCGTCTGAGTTATGTAAGTGTTTCTATTTTACGGGTCAATTTTGCCTTTATTCCTACAGAGTATTGTTATTACTGGAAATCACCAGAAATCATCATAACTTCCGTTCTAAATGCAATTAGGACATTCTGTAAAGTAATTTGAACTTGTTAATGCATTCTTTACAACTTTCATAAGTGTCGATCCAATCTGAGTTATGTAAGTGTTTCTATTACGAATCAATTTTGCCTTTATTCCTACAGAGTATTGTTATTACTGGAAATCACCAGAAATCATAATAACTTCCGTTCTAAACGCAATTAGGACATTCTGTAAAGTAATTTGAACTTGTCAATGCATCCTGTACAACTTTCACAAGTGCCGATCCGGTCTGAGTTATGTAAGTGTTTCTATTACGAGTCAATTTTGCCTTTATTCCTACAGAGTATTTTTATTACTAGAAATCACCAGAAAACATCATGACTTCCGTTCTAAATGCAATTAGGACATTCTGTAAAGTAATTTGAACTAGTCAATGCATCCTTTACAACTTTCAT
This sequence comes from Nephrotoma flavescens, assembly GCA_932526605.1. Classification (NCBI taxonomy): domain Eukaryota; kingdom Metazoa; phylum Arthropoda; class Insecta; order Diptera; family Tipulidae; genus Nephrotoma; species Nephrotoma flavescens. The sequence continues at coordinate 553,776 of CAKOBK010000046.1, forward strand.
AAGTGTCGATCCGGTCTGAGTTATGTAAGTGTTTCTATTTTACGAGTCAATTTTGCCTTTATTCCTACAGAGTATTTTTATTACTTGAAATCACCAGAAATCATCATAACTTCCGTTCTAAATGCAATTAAGACATTCTGTTAAGTAATTTGAACTTGTCAATGCATTCTTTACAACTTTCATAAGTGTCGATCCGATCTGAGTTATGTAAGTGTTCCTATTACGAATCAATTTTGCCTTTATTCCTACACAGTATTTTTATTACTTGAAATCACCAGAAATAATCATAACTTCCGTTCTAAATGCAATTAAGACATTCTGTAAAGTAATTTGAACTTGTCAATGCATCCTTTACAACTTTCATAAGTGTCGATCCGATCTGAGTTATGTAAGTGTTTCTATTACGAGTCAATTTTGCCTTTATTCCTACAGAGTATTTTTATTACTTGAAATCACCAGAAATCATCATAACTTCCGTTGTAAATGCAATTAAGACATTCTGTAAAGTAATTTGAACTTGTCAATGCATCCTTTACAACTTTCATAAGTGTTGATCCGATCTGAGTTATGTAAGTGTTTCTATTACGAGTCAATTTGGCCTTTATTCTTACAGAGTATTTTTATTACTTGAAATCACCAGAAATCATCATAACTTCCGTTCTAAATGCAATTAAGACATTCTGTAAAGTAATTTGAACTTGTTAATGCATCTTTTATAATTTTCATAAGTGTCGATCCGAGCTGAGTTATGTAAGTGTTTCTATTACGAATCAATTTTGCCTTTATTCCTATAGAGTATTTTTATTACTTGAAATCACCAGAAATCATCATAACTTCCGTTCTAAATGCAATTAAGACATTCTGTAAAGTAGTTTGAATTTGTCAATGCATTCTATACAACTGTTTGGATTTGAATTGTTCAATTTATATTTTGTTAATTTGTATGTTCATGGCACAGTACAACCAACGTACAAAAATAAAAAGTTGGCGCTACTGCACTCAGCCAATTTGAGTTTTTGGTTTTTTTCGGCTTTTTGAGTGAGTCTCTTGGGTACTTTGGCTTGAATAAAACATAAACATAAAAATCAAAAAACTTTATTTTATTATCGGAAAAAGATCATAAATACAAAAAATACAGTCCATTAATTCCTGGAATAACCGCCATACATTTTGGTCCAATCGAACCGAATAAAAGTATACAAAATACTATACAAAAAATAGTAAAACATTTCTCGCTTTGCACATTTGGAGGTTAGAATCGTAATTGGATACATCATAATTAAAATCAACGTAGCAACAAATATTGTATGATTCTTACACGTAAGCAATTAAAAATGCTATATTAATCGAAGTGAATAAGTACCTAGCTGATTACTATTAAACAATATTGGATTAAAACTGACCATCGTATGCTGGAGAAAATAAACGACGCGCATGGTAAAATGGCATCATTGACAAAATTCCAATAAGAACTACGAAAAGGTGTCTATGCTAAAATTGCATTCCTATGTGTCGATACAGCAGAACATTCATAGGTAATTCCATATTTATCAAGTTAAAATAATAATTATATTTAAACAATTTTGTTAAGATTATTAAATTAGTAATTAGATTAGCAAATCATTTAATTATTTAAAAAAAAAAAATTGTTATAATACAAAATGGATATTGCTAAATTAAAGAACAAGCGAAACGGATATGTTTTGCAATTGAAAAATTTTGAAAACTTTATGAAAGACTATGATAGTAAATTAAACAATATAAATGATTTAGAATGTAGAATACCACGTTTAGAAGAATGTTATAATAATTATATGATAGTTTATCAAAATATGCTTGAGATTATTCCGGAGACAAATGAAAATGAGTTAGAGTTAGTTAATGAAAATTTTGTTAAATTTGAGTCACAATATTTTAATGTAAAATCTAGTTGTAACCAATTATTACAGAAGTATTCCGGTGAACTCGTGAATTTAGGTGCAAAAAACACTGCATCGTCAAATAATATTCGTCTACCTGAAATTAAATTAAAACGATTCGATGGAAGTCTAAACGATTGGTTAAGATTCAAAGATTCATTCGTTGAAATTATAATTAATAATAAAAGTTTGTCGGATATCCAACGATTGTATTATCTTACTGGTTATTTGGAAGGTAATGCTAAAGCTGTCATAGATTCAGTACAATTTTCAACTGATGGGTTTAAGATAGCTTGGGAGACATTAATGTTGCGATACGATAATAAGCGTGCTATAATAGAGCAACATATTAGTAATTTGGTTAATCTAAAGCCGGTAGCAAAAGAATCATTTTCGGATCTTAGAAAATTATTAGACGAGTGCATTGTTAATCTCAATGCACTGAGCAAACTTGGTCAGGATATTCGTTCGTGGGATATGTTAATAATTCATATAGTATCTAATAATATCGATAAGGAGTCACGTAAACAATGGGAAAATGAAATTTCATCATCAGAACTTCCCACGTGGGAAATTATGGTAAAATTTTTAGAAAAAAGATGTAGAGTCTTAGAATCTATCGGAAATACAAAATTACAAACTACATTTTCGAATCAAAATAAACCCAAATTTGTAAATAAATACATACCACAATTGGAATCAAAGGCATTTGTCATCTCAAACTCCGTTAAAAATAATTATCCTCAAAGAAATAACGATTCGTGTTTAATTTGCAGATCGAATCATACCATTAATACGTGCGCACAGTTTGTGAAATTATCACCTTATGAGCGATATGAAAAGGTCAAAACATTAAATTTATGTATAAATTGCCTAAGATCCAATCACAAATTAATCGCTTGTACTTCTGTTTCCTGTCGAATTTGCAACAAGCGACATCATACGCTTCTGCATTGGAACGAGGAAAATGTCCCAAATACAATTAAAGCTAGTCCAGAGACTATGGTATCCACAAATTTGACGCCTAATAGGGAAAATAAACCGTCAAATAATATTCAAATAGACAACCAATCGGTTATTCATTCACAAGCCAATTCAAATTCTAGATATACAAATAATAATGGAAGCATCGGGAAGACATATTGTTCGCAAGAACTAGTAAATCGTAGCAAAACTGTTATGTTGTCTACAGCCATTGTACTTATAGCTAATAGTAACGGTAAATTTATACCCTGCAGAGCTCTTTTAGACAGTTGCTCTCAATCCAATTTCGCATCAGCTGACCTATTTACTAGATTAGGGGTCAAAGGTGAAAGTTTAGAATCATTTTCAGTATCGTCAATAAATAACAAAGAGACCTTGATTAATTATAAATTTGAAGCAACAATCAAATCACGGCTAGGTAACTTTAAACAGAAGTTGGAATTTCTTATAATTGATCAAATAGCAAATCGCTACCCAGACGAGGTAATCGATATATCGAAGTGGTCATTTCCTCCCAACTTAATTTTTGCTGATCCAACCTTTAATTTGCCTGGCAGGATTGATTTGTTAATCGGAGCAGAAATATTTATGGATATTATGCAAAAATTTACCGTATATCCAAAAAACTAATTTTGGATGGATCATAAATGGCAAAATTACAAGTATTAAGCACTTTTGCCTAACAAACAAATGTTCTGATATCGAACATCGAATTGATAGAGAAATTCCAAAGTTATGGGAAAATGATAATTGTGATGAGAAACATCCTTTATCGTTAGAGGAGAAAAGGTGTGAAGAGCATTTTAAGCTCAATTATTCTAGAGATAGCAATGGTAGGTTCATTGTCAGATTACCATTTAAAGACAACATTTCAAGTTTAGGTAATTCAAAGGAAGTAGCTACTAAACGGTTCTTATCAATGGAACGCCGATTATCGAATAATCCCGAACTGAAACGCCAATATGTAAATTTTATGAATGAATATTTAGAGTTAGAACATATGGAGTTATCCGTTGATGATAGTAACTCTCCGGTTGAAGGTTATTATTTTCCGCATCATCCGGTTTTGAAACCACAAAGTACGTCAACCAAATTAAGGGTCGTATTTGACGGGTCGAGCTCAACGGATACAGGTCTCTCGTTGAATGATCTTCTCATGATAGGTCCCACAGTGCAAGATGATTTATTTGCAATAATGCTGCGATTTAGGCAATATTTATATGTTTTTACATCTGATATTCAGAAGATGTATAGACAAATTAAAGTTCACGAAGATGACCTTAAATATCAAAAAATATTGTGGCGGACGGACACTAACAAAGTCATAGAAACATATAAATTGAAAACCGTAACGTATGGAACGACGTGCGCTCCATATTTGGCCACTAGGGCTCTAAAAGAGTTAGCCATCATTGAAGCCACAAATTTCCCTCTAGCTTCAAGAGTCACAATCTCAGACTTTTACGTCGACGATTTGTTGACTGGAAGTAATCGACTTGAGGAAGCTTTAGAAATACAATCAGAATTAATAAATATGTTAGCTAAAGCAGGAATGAAGCTCCGAAAATGGACTTCTAATACAACTGCGTTATTAGAAAATATCGATTCTGAAGATATAGAACCCATCAGTTCTTACAATAAAACTATAAAAACCTTAGGTATAGAATGGCAACCTGATATAGATTTACTTCATTTTTCTTGCAAAAATGTTGATCCAAATCTAATTATCACAAAACGAACGATACTGTCAGAAATAGCCAAGTTATTTGATCCTTTGGGATTTTTGACACCGATCATGGTTACGGCAAAGCTGATAATTCAAAACCTTTGGTTATCGAAAGTTGATTGGGATGAACCTATTCCAACCGAAATACATGCTTCTTGGTTACATTTCCGTGACAATTTGTCTCAAATCAACACTATATCTATTAAACGCTGTTTGATTCCTAAAGATACACAATCAATAGAGGTACACGGATTCGCAGATGCATCCGAACGAGCATATGGAGCGTGCATTTATATACGATGTGTTCAAGGTAATGGCAACATATCAGCCAATTTGCTTTGTAGTAAAAGTCGTATTGCCCCACTCAAAGTGATCACAATGCCTCGGTTGGAGTTAAATGCTATTGTACTCTTATCAAAATTAATAGTAAAGGTTTTGGATGCACTTAACGTCAATATTGATGATGTCATATTATGGTCGGATTCTTCAATCGCATTGTCATGGATAAAATTACCACCTCATCGACTAAAGACTTATGTTGCAAATAGGACAACAAAGGTTCAGGAGCTAACTGCAAGCATGACATGGCGATATGTTAGGTCTAAATTAAATCCCGCTGATATTTTGTCACGAGGCGTCATGCCGCAAGAATTGGCTTCATTAGATTTATGGTGGCATGGACCATCGTTTCTTTGTCAATCATTCGATCAATGGCCTGAAACACCAAGTAATGCGAATAGTATGTTGCCTGATTTAAAAGATCAGGTTATTGCATTCAAACTGGAAAATTCTCGAATTGATATCATTCAAATTGATAACTATAGTTCGTTCTCAAAGGTTATCAGAATAGTTGCATATTGCCTGCGCTACACGAACAACTGTAATCGTGCCAAGACAAAGTCCTGTGGAAACTTGTCAGTATGCGAATTGACAACTGCATCCAATTATATTATTTGTAATGTTCAATCTAAAGCATTTAAACAAGAGATAAGTTGCTTAAGGTCAAATCAAGAATTGCCGAAAAATTCCAAACTAATGAATTTAACTCCATTCATTGATTCTGAAGGAATCCTCAGAGTTGGTGGACGGCTTCAAAATAGCTCACTTCAATTTGGCCATAAACATCAAATAGTACTTCCTAAGCATCACTTGACAACACTTATTATTAGACATTATCATTCTAAGACATTACATGGTGGAGTACAAACTACGTTGTCCGCTATCCGCGAAAAATACTGGCCAATAAATGCGAAACATTCAGTTAAAGGTGTTATTAGAAAATGTATACCTTGCTTCAAGGTTAAACCCAAATTGTTAGAACAGATAATGGGAAATCTCCCTCCATCTAGAACAGAAGTGTGTCGGCCATTTAGTACAACTGGAATAGATTACTGCGGGCCCTTTCTAATCAAATATCGCAATCAACGAAAGGGTCCTTATCATAAAGTATACGTGTGCATATTTATTTGTTTTGCCACAAAGGCAGTACATATAGATATAGTAGATGACGCAACTAGCGAGTCTTTTATTGCTTGCCTTAAACGTTTTTTCGCTCGACGAGGAAAATCTTCTACTCTAGTAAGCGATAATGGAACCAATTTTGTCGGCGCTCATAACGAATTACGGAAATTATATAATTTAATGAATTCTTAAAACAAGAAGTTATCAGACTTTATTGCAGCAGAAGGAATTGGATGACAATTCATACCTCCAAGGTCTCCCCATTTTGGGGGCTTATGGGAATCGGCAGTTAAGATATTTAAATCACATTTCAAACGTATCACACAAAATCAAGTATTGTTTTACGAACAATTAAGAACTCTTGTTATTCAGATCGAGGGAATCATGAATTCACGCCCTTTGACTACATTATCATCAGATCCAAATGATCCGGAACCGCTTACGCCAGGCCATTTCCTCACAGGAGGCCCTATAACAACCATAATTGAGCCGTTGTTGTCAGATCTGCCGGTTAACAGGTTATCATACTGGCAAAAGGTGAATGTTTTGACTGAGCATTTTTGGAAAAGGTTTTCCAAAGATTATTTGCATACGCTTCAACAGCGTCACCGATGGAGAAGTATTGAACCTAATTTAAATATCGATGACATAGTGCTCGTGCAAGACGAAAATAGTCCTTCTACTCACTGGTTGTTAGGAAAAATAGAATCAATAATACCTGGACATGATAAAAAAGTACGAGTAGTTGTAGTTAAAACAAAAAATGGAATCTTTAAACGCGCAGTTGCGAAACTTGCCAAATTACCAATTGATTAAGCTGAGGCTCGCTGAAACTGATTAATCTATCTACTTTAGACCCTCGGTTGGATAACATCGAATCGCTCATATCAATTTCAATTTAATTTTTAAAAATGTTTTAGTTAGAAACTTCAGTGTACTGATGTAACAATTGGAAAATTAATTAATTGATTAAAATTGTTAGAATTAATATTTTTCATAGTTTTAAGATTTATTTATTGTAACTCGTTGAAAGGCTATCCTTTCAAGGAGGGCAGCATGTTTGGATTTGAATTGTTCAATTTATATTTTGTTTATTTGTATGTTCATGGCACAGTACAACCAACGTACAAAAATAAAAAGTTGGCGCTACTGCACTCAGCCTATTTGAGTTTTTGGTTTTTTTCGGCTTTTTGAGTGAGTCTCTTGGGTACTTTGGCTTGAATAAAACATAAACATAAAAATCAAAAAACTTTATTTTATTATCGGAAAAAGATCATAAATACAAAAAATACAGTCCATTAATTCCTGGAATAACCGCCATACAACAACTTTCATAAGAGTCGATCTAATTTGAGTTATGTAAGTGTTTCTATTACGAGTCAATTTTGCCTTTATTCCTACAGAGTATTGTTATTACTGGAAATCACCAGGAATCATCATAACTTCCGTTCTAAATGCAATTAAGACATTCTGTAAAGTAATTTTAACTAGTTAATGCATCCTTTACAACTTTCATAAGTGTCGATCCGATCTGAGTTATTTGTTGAGTTGATCAGAGTATTTGTATTACTTGAAATCACCAGAAATCATCATAACTTCCGTTCTAAATGTAATAACGACATTCTGTAAAGTAATTTGAACTTGTCAATGCATTCTTTACAACTTTCATAGGTATCGATCCAATCTGAGTTATGTAAGTGTTTCTATTACGAGTCAATTTTGCGTTTATTCTCACAGAGTACTGTTATTACTGGTGATCACCAGAAATTATTAAAAGTTCCGTTGTAAATGCAATTAAGACATTCTGTAAAGTAATCTTAACTTGTCAATGCATCCTTTACAACTTTCATAAGTGTCGATCCGGTCTGAGTTATGTAAGTGTTTCTATTACGAGTCAATTTTGCCTTTATTCCTACAGAGTATTGTTATTACTTGAAATCACCAGAAATCATCATAACTTCCGTTCTAAATGCAATTTAAACATTCTGTAAAGTAATTTGAACTTGTCAATGCATCCTTTACAACTTTCATAGGTGTCGATCCGATCTGAGTTATGTAAGTGTTTCTATTACGAGTCAATTTTGCCTTTATTCCTACAGAGTATTGTTATTACTTGAAATCAACAGAAATTATCACTACTTCCGTTCTAAATGCAATTAAAACATTCTGTAAAGTAATTTGAACTTGTTAATGCATCCTTTACAACTTTCATAAGTGTCGATCCGATCTGAGTTGTGTAAGTGTTTGTAACAAATTTTGGTTATATCCCTCTGTTCGATTTGGTACGCGGTGATATATGTTTTACTACCCCTAGTTTTTACCCGGTTTACTTTTTGTAACGTCAAACGAAATGATTACACTTATACATGCAATCAAAATTAAAGCTGTAAAAAAAATCAAATCGGCGGGAAAACGGGAAATTGCGAAAAATATTAAAACGGGAATCTTAAATAGTATAAATATACGAAACAAACAAAATGCGTAGAGGATTAGATTAAAATTTTTGCTAACGAAACAATATGAAAGTGAAAGTTGAAGGTGAAAAAAAACAAATTCTGCTGTGATTTGGTTTTAATCAATTATTTAAATTGTAAATAAATTAAAAAATATAATTATTTAAGCATAATGAAAACTAATGATAAATATTGATAAATAAAAATAAAAATGTTTGTTACAAAACCCTGTGAATTATATAAATAAACGAAAAACTAAAAAAAAATTAAATTGCATGCGAATATCTATGTATGTAAAACAAATAAAATTTTTATAAAAAACTGGATTAACCAGGGAAAAACGCAAGATTAATTATTAAGTGTAACTATAGTTAATTGTGTTATAAACTAATATTTATATGTATACATATATAATAAAGGAAATTGTTAAACGTATTGTACAGAAAAAAAAAGAAAACAGAAAAAGTTGTGAAAATTGTTAATTAAAAATAATTTAATGTTGATTGGGGCTTGTACAAAAATTCTACCAAAGTGAGCTAGAACTAAAATCCTTAGCAAAAATAATAGTGTTTGATTTCCGACTACTTGCGAGATTTCACCTTGGCAAGTAGCAGAAGGGTGTATGCTAAACGTTATTCGCGGCGAACGAATTTAATATTTATTGTGATAAAATAGTGGCGGTTTATTGTGCTGTGCCTAATCCCGACCACAGTATTTAGCTATTACTCGAATCGTTTGTGTTCTGATATAAATATATATATATATATATATATAACGAGTCATATATTCATGTATCATCGGGCGATCTAAAACTGGCGCCAAAATATTTGCCTAGTGAAGTTTACACGGATTACTGTTTATGAATCCTGTCTCTGCGAATACCCATATTACCAGTATACCTGAATCGAACGCGAGGCAACCTATGTGCCACACATTTAATCCATCCAGAGCCTTAGTGGAAAATTGACATGTCACTTGAGTCATCAGCTGCAATCAAACAATGAGATGAAGGACAACATCATACATTCATCATTCAAAATCGGTGACGTACAATTTTTTTTTAATATATAACCATTTCGTTTATTTCTTTTAGGAAGTTTATAACGTTTCATATTTACAAATCGTGTATATATATATAAATTTTTTTCCAATTCATTTTGCTATATTTATGTAAGTTAATTTTTTTTGTGAAGAAATTGTTTCTTTTCCATGATTGCTTTCATTCATTATTTTGATTACAGTCGGTTAAATAAGAACTTGGCATTTGGTTTGGATTCGGGAATTTTTTAGGTTGATTTTTTTTGGGTGTAATACGAGAACGTCATAAAGATGCTTAGCTAAAGGTTTTTTTTTGGGGTAGATGATTGCAGTCGATGTAATGTTAGCAGGCATTCTGTAATCGGTTCGGATCTTATTTTTTCTTACTTTTTTTTTGCACACTTGAATATTTTTTTTTTGTAATGATGGCGACTTGCATGGGGTTTAACAGGACTCACCCATATCTGACTAGAGGCTATCTTAACCATAGTGTGCGCTCACGTGCAAGGTCAGTGACCGAACCATCGAGTTACCAATGGCGCCGAGACAGGGACCCAAAACGGTCTCATGATATACAATATATAATATAAAGTGACATAATTTAGAAATTTTATTTTGAGGTTATTTAAACTGGTGGCCCTAAGAAGGCATCCAGGTATCTTCACTACCCAACCTTGACAGTTAGAGCTTAAAAAACCGCTTAGTTCACACGCGGTTGGCCTACTTTTTTTTTGCCCTTCCGGTTTTTTTTGAAGCACATTTTTTTTGTGACTTGTCAGTTATAATTTTATTGTCTTGAGTGAAAGTTTAATACCGGTTTATTAATTAGCATTCTTCCGTTTATCTATATTTAGTTTTACGGATTGACGGTTCTTTTACTTGCTCCTCATTTTGATGGTTCATGAATTGGATTCCGTTTGGTGCAGTAAAGGAATTTCTTCTTAAAACTAAACATGGCATCTGTTTCTATTTTTTTCTCCATCCTAAATTTAGTTACAGTTCTAAACCAATTTTTTTATTTTTTTGTTTTGGAACAGCAATAATTGATTAGTAATTGACAAAGAGTTTAATGCTGGCTCGTTTGACGGTTCGGAGAGTGAGGATTCCACGACTAACTTAAATTACTTTCCTTATTAACTAAATTATTTTCATCCTATAGCCATATTTTTTCATCTTATTAACTTTTTACCAAGATAAAGTTTTTTTTTGTCATAATTTTTACAAAATATTTTGTTTGTATTTTTGTTAAACGATTATAGAAGAGCCTAATGACTCAGCAACCTATTGGTATTTAATAAATATTATCTACCGCGAGTTGTTAGCTAAATCAATATATCAGACTGTGATCATTTATACCCCCATTGTTTATGAATACATACACCTACATATCTACTATTTTAACAAATTAAATTATTACTTATTTGTATAAAAATTGGTTATTTTTTTCATATTTTTGGTTTTGTTTACGTATGTGTTAGTGATATTATTTCGCTACAAGTTGAACATTTTACTTTGATCGAATTTTTCTTGTTTTCGGAATCTACACAACATATCACGGGTGAAGAGTAGTATAACTCTGCCTATTTTCGTCTAAATTATTTATTAATTATTTTGTCTTAATTATTTATTAATTAAAATTTAAGTTCGGGTATCAATTTCATTTTTAAATTTTAACCATAATTATTATTCAGTTTCGCTTGGTTTTCGAAATTTTACGTGTCACGCTAAAATGGATTTTGGGTTGATCGAGAAAAGTTTAAGTCCTGACGAACTCAGTGTTGAATATTATGTTCGCGGACTAAATCCTAAACAAGTTGGAGCAGAGAAATCTTTTATGGAAATACTGAAAAAAGAATATCAAAATCCTAGTCAAAAAGCAAAACTATCACATGTCACCGAATCACCGGACGACGAATTCAATTCGATTAATCAAAAATTTCTGGAGATTGATGAATCTTTAGAGCGTATTAAAGAAAGCTCATCACTAAATGATAAACATAAATTGTTGATTAAGACCGTCCACTGGAGAGACCGAGCGCAAAGATTAGGTAATTCCTTCACTATTACGGGGATCAACATTTTAATCGGGTTCTTAGAACGCGTAGTTCGAGCAATAAAAAGAGACATCACCCGAACAGAAACTAATGTTAAAGCATCCCATCAACCTTCCAAATCAAACTCAAGGAAAAAGCCAACGGAAAAATCAGATCGCGACACAGATGATAATGCAGAGGAAACGCAAAGTACCGAAACTGATCTAGAAACCACTGTAACGATGGCCCTATCTCGGTCCTCGTTCCCATCCCTGAGGAAAAAAATAATAATTTCCCATACTATGTGTGAGCGGTGACTATTGGTTGTACTACCCTGTCCTTCCCCTTCACTAAAAAAGACTATAAATAATCCGACCAACCGTCAGTCGCTCCCTAATGTTTTGCTGAAAGTATTGTTTACCACTTGTGTTGATAAACAAAAATAAATAATTTTTATTTGTGCCTCATAAAAGCACACACCTATTAATATAAAGAGTGTACGTAGTGATTAATTTCAAGAATCCCTGTATCAGAAAAAAAAATTAAAAATTATTTAATTGAAACGCGTGGGGATCGCGTATAAAATTCTTATTTTTTGTGAGTTTGTGATGCCATGGCCGACAATATCATTGGTGATTATTAGCGATCCGCATCCGCTATAACCCATTGTATAAAAAAAAAAACTAAACTAAATTTAACGGCCATCGTGCGTAATTTGTTTGTGTGGCATTTGTTTCCGTGTTATACAAGGGAAGGCCTATAAGCCAACCCATATAAATATCAATTTTTTTTTTATAAACTAAGTTATATTTGGATACGGTGTAATTCAGTGAGGTGGAAATTTGAACCCGCACTTATATAAATATCTTTTGTGAAATCGTGAGTTAACAAAAACAAAAAAAAAAAACGAAAAAAAAATCGAACGGTTTGGGGTTACGTGACCTCTAACCGCGTTAAGCGTAGCGGTACCAAACACGCTCGTGGTTTACGGTGGTTAAAGAAATATATAAATATCTATATACATTATACCCAGTGATATGACCCCTAAGAAATTAATATTGTTGATTTTAAATGTTAAGCCCTAAAGAGTGTGTTAAAAGAAAGTACCATCGAAACCGAATTTAATAGCATCGACTGTGAAAAAAAAAATAACTTGTTAAATGCTCTTAGTCAGTTAAGTTAAGATAGCCTGAAAAAAAAAAAATTTGTTGTATTGAAATTTAAATAACCACAGCTGATATAAAGTTTATTGATTATTTATGTCATCATCATCTGCGACAATTGAGGTGTACATAACATACTACTACATTTTCTTATGTACATCAAAACAACTCTAAAAAAATATATTTGTACGACAGTCTGTCTAAAGAATATTCGGACAATAATGTAAAGCGAAACTACGATACAATAATACGGTAACACCGTAATTGGAGTAGCTGGTGCCGACCATCCAAGGAATTTATCATTACCGATAAGCGGTATTTATTTGAACAAATTATCCATTTTTTTTTTTATGCATTTATATATTTATTATTATTATTATTACATTTACATATATCTTCACTTACTTATATACATTATATTCTTATATTACTATATTATTATAAAAATTACTATCATTAATTTATTAAAGATTATTTCTTAAGTTAAGCTAGCTTATAATTATTTTATTTGCTTTTGATTAGAAATAATAAAAACTTCGCTTATGTATATTTATATTTTTATATTAACCAAAAATCAATATTTTTTTCTCATTTTTTTTTTGCTTAGTGTATATTTTTCTTTTGTCGTTTTCCGTTTTAATTTCATTTGTTTTTGTGCTGTTACGTATGATGAAATGCCTTAATTATTAAACTTCCCAATAAGATGATGAAAACAATTTAAGTGAACCCGTGGTATAACAGATTCTTGGCATTCCTTCCCTCAACGCGGTATATTCACGATTCCTTCAAGTTCTTGAAAACCCCACGACACACCCTGAGCTAGGCCGGCTAGAAGAACACCGCTCAAGAACCTCTGAAGGGATAATCTGTTTAACGAAACTATCGTTCCGTTACAGTGGCGCCCAAGCTTCTTGTGGCTATTCTTTTCCCTATCCATTTATTTCCCTATCCTACGTCTGAACTTTGATTAATTTAAATAAATTTTTCCGCATATTCAATTAATTCCTATTCCAGTTCTCTTAAAGAGTACCTGTTTGATTTAGAACGTTTGAATGTGTTATATCTTTCTTATTCAAGTATTTTTTTGTATTATACCACATGTATTGAATTATATTATTCCTTGATTTCCTTTGATATCAATTCTGCTTTATCCGCTTTAAAAGTGTTCGACTACAGTTTGCTTATCATTCTTGTTATGAACGGAATAATCATGTGCTAATTTCAATTTCAACATTTTTCTTATTTTTTCTTTCTTCGTCCCATTTTGTTTTAACATTGTTTGTAGTCGAAATATCTAACCATTTCCACGTTAAGTGTAGATTATTGTCAGCATGGCTCAACTTCAAGCATTGACCGTTATTTTTGGTTGATAACATAACCCATAAACATTGATTTCCCGATTTGGTTTGATTGTCTGATTTATGTATCTGTTATTAATCATAATGTTACTTAATTTCATTTACTTTCAGCTAAGTTCATTTACCTGTAAATGTAAATGATTACGCTTCCCCATATTAACTTCATTCCTCCCTTATTCCTTTCCTTATATGCCAAGAATCACTTTTACTATTATATAATCAGATCCACTGGTTCATTTATTTTGGGTTCATCATCTTAAGTATTCATAAACATTATATTCAATTATAAAAATTTAAATTTAAGGTTTTGTTCTCGTATATTAAAAATAAAGAAAAAAATTAATCCTTAACGCATCCGGCGTAAACTACATACACTCAAACATATTTTTCTCCGTAGCGTAAAGCGCAGACATACCACATTATATATCTTAAATACATATTCAGCAATTATATTTGTCATTTAGTTTGCAATCTTATATAAATCCGTCCACATCACGTGTTTTGAAAAAAAAAATCACCGCAATTACTTCACCGCAGTTTCTAAAAATAATTAACAGACATATTGATGTTAGTCTATTAGCTTTTTCTTTAAGGCAAGGAGAAGACTTGGAATTTGTGGTGTCCTATTTAGGTAGGGGGTTTTTTTTTTTTGAAGGAATATATTTTTTTATTACAATGGATATCTTACTATTGAAATCCGATGAAATTGAGGTAGAATATGAGGTACGAGGAATCTCATCTAGTTCACCTAATGCTCAGTATGAATTAATAAAAACAATAAATGAAGAAAAAGAAGGCACAGTGGCGGCTCCCCACAAGATGCATGGCAAAGCGAGTAAAAGGCCAGATACTGAAATCGAGAACTGTCGAACCAAACTCCTTCGTTTGCAGTTAGACATACCGACTCTAAAAGATCTTTCAGAGGAGGCCAGGACCAATAAAGCTAAAGAAATTATTACCCGGTTGTTACACGTGCGTAGTCGATTAGAAAGAGCTACCCAGTCACAAACTTATCGGGAACATGCTGGTAAAGCATTGCAAGCCTGTGAATCGTTACTCACATCACTTAGTTACATCGAAGATCAAGACGATCTAAATGAATCAATTAAATCTGCAAGTCAGGTTGAGGTTGATAAATCTATTATACCTACTAATAATGTCGAATCTGATAATCTGCAGGACCCTGACAAGAATGTCAATACTTTGATAGAATATGTGGCCGCACACGGAACAAGCAAGATTAGTCCGACAGAGGGCGACGGCTCAAAAGATCTCGTTGCTGGAATAAAACCATCCGGTTCCGACCCTCTTTTGCTTAGCGTACTGGCTCAGTTAAATCAGCTTTCGACACAAATAGCCTTCCTAAATAAAAGACAGAACGACGTTCAGGCGAAACTAGATATTCAGGCTGCCTCCAGAGCCTCAACCGAAGGTTTTTTTCACCAAGGGTATGTTCAACAACCACCCCTCACCATAGGTACTAGGCAAGACCAACAAAGTAGCGGAAGTGGTTCCGAAAATCGAAATACGGTTCCTCCCTTAACGAGTAACCCAATGCAGTACGTCCATAACGTGACTGATCGACGCCAACTATCTCGTAGTGGCCTATCTTACCACGGATCTCCTCTAGATATTACGGTGGAAATGTTTTTTTTCCAGTTGGAAACGTTTGGTTCAGCCATGCGCCTTCCCCCTGAAACATTAATGTTAGAGATGAGTACTGTTTTAAAGGGAATAGCCTTTCAATGGTACTGGACATATAGGAGACACAATCCTGCCGCGTCTTGGCCAGATCTAAAGCGAGATTTTTCAGAGAGATTCAAAGATCGTAGAACAAATCTTGAGATCCGACGAGCCGTGGAAGCAAGGAAGCAGAAATCTGACGAGAGCTTCCTTGACTTCTATCACGAAGTGTGGAGACTGACGCTTCAATGCCACACACCATATAGTGATGAAGAATTAATACAAATTTTAATAATGAACATGATACCTGCCCTTCAATATCATTTGACCGATAGGCATTTCCTGAGCATTAATGATTTAATAAAAAGTTGCATTTCATGGGAAGGAACTTTCAAACGACTTCGAATTTCAACAGATCATATATCGAACCCGAAGAGGGTAATTAATGAGTTAGAAAGTTCCATTCATCTCAGTGCCAATGAAAGTGTGTGTCTAAACCGAGCGGCTAGCGCTTATACTTCCGAACCGAACCATTCAAGGCCTCATTCAATATCCGTTCTTCAGCACCCACCCTCAACGTCCGCCAAACATGTGTCATTTCAAGTTGACTCATCCACGGCGAAAACAAATCGTTCTACCAATACCTCGACGTGTAACGTAATATGCTTCAACTGCGATGACATCGGTCATACATTCATGGACTGCCCCATCGCCCCAAGCGGAATATTCTGTTATCGATGTGGGCTTAAAGGTACCATTTCCTCGCGATGTATGAGATGTTCGGAAAACTCTTCAAGGGGTTCATGGAGATCGGGGAGCCCGGGACCACCGAAGCCAATATTTTCCCGAATCTCACGAGAAGACACGGCCAGCAACACCGATCCGGAATTAACCCGGATTCATTCCACGAAGCCACCTTTATAAGTCCTTCTACAAAAATCTTTCCTTCCCGTTTAGTTCCTACCGTTGACTCGTCACTTCAATTAAATCCGCCGGCATCGTTACACTGCCCACCTAAAGAAATGGTTGTTGCTCCCCGACCTGTCTATCGTACACGACGAATGGAGAAATCAAAACAGTATTGGTCCAAGAGGAAAACAAGTAGATCCCTACTCGTCTCTTCCATTATTTGTTCTAAAACTGGTGACATACGACCTTTCGCTCTCGTTACTGTTAATGATGTGTCGTATAAAGGCCTTTTAGACAGTGGGGCCAGTATAAGTGTATTGGGTAAAGGATCCGAAAGTTTTTTGAAAAACTCTGCTCCTAAGTTTCATAATTTCCCATCATTTGTAAACACTGCCAGTGGACATCCTGAACGAGTGTTTGGTTACGTCAATGCGATGGTCAAGTTTAATGGGCAATCCCACAGTATGCGGTTGTACATCGTTCCTTCCTTAGAGCAGCCCCTTTACTTGGGCGTGGATTTCTGGAACCTTTTTGGAATCTCCCCGAAGGTTTCGGAGCTAACAATGCTATCGTCTACTAGTTTAATTTCCGAAAATGACAATTCTCCAATTTATCACGAACTGAACCCTGAAAATCAGGATAGATTACAACGGATTATAGAGACCTTCCCTTCTAGTGCTAAATTAGGACAAGGTCGAACTACGTTGCTATCCCATTCTATAGATGTTGGAACGGCTAAAGCGGAACGACATTATGCGGTGTCGCCGGCCATACAAAAACTGATATATACAGAACTAGACAGAATGTTGTCACTGGGAGTGATCGAAGAGAGCCAGAGCTCGTGGTGCTCCCCCATCACTCTCGTGCGGAAGGCTAACGGTAAAGCAAGGCTGTGCCTGGATGCCCGCGAATTGAACAAGGTGACGGTCCGGGACGCGTACCCGCTGCCGATCATCAATGGATTGTTGGGTCGTTTGGATCAAACTAGATTTATTTCAACTATTGATCTTAAAGACGCCTTTTGGCAGATCCCCCTCGACCCTCAATCCAGAGATAAGACAGCGTTTACGGTTCCTGGCCGGCCCTTGTACCAATTCGCGGTCATGCCATTTGGCTTGTGCAATGCACCACAGACCTTATGCCGCCTTATGCACAGGGTGATTCCTCATCAACTTCATAACCACGTTTTCGTGTACCTCGACGATCTCTTGATTACGTCCCCCACTCTAGAAGAACACTTCAAGCTATTAGAAGAGGTGGCGCGTCTATTGAAATCAGCCGGACTTACTATTAATACAACCAAAAGTAAATTTCTGTTGAAGGAAGTTAACTATCTCGGATATGTGGTTGGAAATGGTTGCATCCGAACAAACCCTGACAAATGCAAAGCAGTTTTGGAGTTTCCGACTCCAAAAACCCCAAAACAGATTCGCCGCTTCTTGGGTATGTGCGGGTGGTACCGCAGGTTTATTAAAAACTTCGCGTCATTGGCTGCGCCTCTAACAGATCTCACAGGCAAGAAGGCTAAAACTAAGTGGTCCCCCGCGGCCGAAAATTCCTTCAACTTATTGAAATCGGCATTAGTCTCAGCCCCAGTACTAGCCACCCCCAATTACAGCCGGCCGTTCTATATTCAGTATGACGCCAGTTCCGTAGGCGTGGGCAGCGTTCTCTTCCAAATGGATGATGAAGGTGCCGAGCGTCCTATCGAGTTTATTTCGCAAAAACTGAACGCTGCGCAGCGGAACTACTCCGTCACCGAACTTGAATGCTACGCCGCGGTATTGAGTATCCACAAATTTAGACTTTATATAGAAGGGTATCCGTTTGTTATCTATACGGACCATGCCAGCTTACGCTGGCTGATGACGCAGAAAGATTTGTCACCCCTCAGCCTAGGGTACTCAGAGGGCTTCGGCTGTCTCTGTGTACACCTAGGTAACACCAAGGTAGCCGCGTCCACGTCGCGGGGGGTGGGTACTGCTTCGGCAGTAGCAAAGTGCTACCGAGGACCAAATGCCAGTGGTATAAACTGGCTAAAACAAACAATGAATACAACAAATACGGAATGTAATACCCCAGGTGGTACAGCAGCAGATATGCTGACAAATCCACACTCTTCGGAGGCAGGCCCAATAGATTCTGGGGTGGGCCAATCATTGTTTAACCCATTTGGACGAAGTTCCAAATTACCAAGATCACCAAAATCTTCAACTGAAAATATATTTCAGTACGAGAAGGAAAATGCTGAACTCCGTGAACAACTACGAGAAATAAAGGAATTTACAACTAAATTGAAAGAAGAATTTACAATTTTAAAGAAAGAGAACGAAGAACTCAAAAAAGCAGTTGAAACACGTGCAGAACTTGGTACGAAACCTAATCCTGCAATCGATGATGAAATCAATCCATTCCATACGGATGAAGAAGAATTAGAAAGAGAAACAAATTGGATGTTGAAACGAAGTAAAAGACCAAGTAAGAAAAGGAAAGCTCAACACTCACCAGAAATGGCAGAAACTTTACCATCAACTTCAAAAGAGGTTTCTAGAAAACAGTTAATCATCAAGAAACAAATAGCTCTAGACCAACAACCAGCTAAACCAAAAGAGAAATCACTTTCACCAATAAATGTCGATGAGGTAGAAAAATCATCCGAACGGCAACCAGCTCAACAAAATGAAGCACAGACAAAGGTAAAAGCCCCACCACCGATTTTCATAGTGAGAGTAACGAACTACTCAGAAATCCAAAGTGTAATGAGTACTGTTACGGAACAAGAGTATAAAATTACTGCTCTGAACAATAATGTATGGAAGATTAACACTTCAAATCCAAACGCATACAGAAACTTGTCAATGAAGCTGAATACTCAAAAATATCAGTGGTACACGTACGAAAATAAAAACGAGCGTCCCATCAAGGTCATGGCAAGAGGGCTACATCCAACCTGTGAAATTAATTCAATAATGGAGGATCTAGAAAATAAAGGATTTAAAATCCTTGATGCCGTAAACATTATTAAAAAAGAGAGACGTAGCGGAGAGAACCGACTAGAAGCAGTTTCAAAAAGAGGGCTTCCCCTGTTCATGCTAACGTTTGATAAATCCGAGAAAATAGAAAACATTTACAACATAACTGGCATACTCAACATGCGAGTAAAGATCGAAGCTGTTAAAAGAGGCAGTACAAGAATAGTACAATGTAAAAAATGCCAAGGCTTTAACCATACGCAACGATATTGCGCGCGCGATCCAAGATGTGTGAAATGTGCTGAAAAGCACCCAACACAAACTTGCAAACTATCAAAAGAAGAACCAGCAAAATGTATAAATTGTAATGGGCAGCATCCAGCCAGCTACCGAGGATGTGAGGTTGCCAAGCAGCTACAAAAAATGAGGGATCAGGCACGCAAACCCCCTCTAAATCATCCAAACAAGAATCGAGCAAGAAACGAATCATCTATGCGTAGGGAGAATTATACATATGCACAGGCCGCTTCAAATTCGAAAGAAAATGAGGCAAACGGTACCGAAAATTTCAAAAACACTGTCCAAGCAATTCTAAATAGCCTTGAGGAACAGAATAAACTAAATAAGTTAATTCTGAATCGACTTAACCTGCTGGAAATACCAAGTTCCAAAATAGTTAAAAATAAATAATGTCTGCAATACCTAGTTCAACTCATAATTGCGGAACAGAAACCAGACATCAAAACTACTCATTAAGAATAGCCATATGGAATGCAAACGGATTAACACAACACCTAGAAGAATTAGAACTCTTTCTAAATACAGAGAAAATTGATATATGCTTAATATCAGAAACACATTTTACCAGCAGCTCCTATGTATCAATCCGGAGATATACTTGTTACCATACCACACACCCTGCAGAACGAGCAAGAGGAGGGTCAGCTATATTTATTAGGGATAATATCAAACATCATGAAGAATTAAAAATAGAAAAAGAATCCATGCAAGTAACCACCGTGACGGTTAAATTTGGTCATCACAACACCTGTAATATATCTGCAATATATTGCCCCCCACGGTATAACCTAAAAAAAGAAGACTACATTAATCTGTTCCAGAAATTAGGAAGTAACTTCATTGTCGGAGGTGATTTTAATGCAAAAAATACCTTCTGGGGTTCAAGATTAACCTCTCCAAAAGGCAAGGAATTACTTGCAGCTGGCCAATACTCAAACTGTGAATTTTACTCAGGAGGGAAACCAACATACTGGCCAACAGATCCTAACAAAATCCCAGACCTAATAGATTTCTACATCACTAAAGGCATATCGGAACGCTACATCTTCTTAGAAAATGATGAAAGTCTAATATCTGATCATTCTCCTGTTATTATGACGGTTAGTGAAAATGTAATAGAAAAAACAAATTTACCACAACTAACAAACAACAAAACAAATTGGGAATTGTTTAAGCAGTTAGTGGAGGAAAAAATAGAACTTCAAATGCCAATCAAAAGTGAATATGAAATAGAAGAGGAACTAGACCGGCTCCTTGATGTCATACAATGGTCTGCTTGGGAATGCACCCCCAAATTATCATCCAGGAAAGAAAACGCCATTATTTACCCAATAGAAGTAAGAGAATTAGTGCAGGAAAAACGAAAAGCCCGAAAGAAATGGCAGAATACACGTGCGCCGCAAGATAAAACCACCTTAAACAACTTGTGCATCAAACTTAAGGTACTCATAAAAGCAGTGAAAAATGAAACAATTGGAAAATATCTCTGTTCTCTAGCCCCAACTAAAGATACCGACTATTCCCTCTGGAAAGCAACAAAAGGGTTAAAACGACCAAAAACGCAGATCCCCCCAATCAAAACAAACGATGGGAACTGGGCTAGAAGTGCGAAAGATAAAGCTGACCTGTTTGCTGAACATCTTGAAGAAACATTTCAACCTCTAGGTCGGCAGACCAGTTACGAAAACACTACTGATACGCCCAGAATATCTGATTTCGAAGATATCAGGCCTGTAACATTGAAAGAACTAAAAGCTGAAATTAAGAACATAAAAACAAAGAAAGCTCCTGGTTACGATCTGATAACAGGGCAAATAATAAAGGAGCTGCCTGAAAAAGGGACCCGTAAATTACTGCACATAATCAATGCGATCATCAGGAAAAAACATGTGCCAATGCAGTGGAAAGTAGCAGAGGTAATAATGATTCCGAAACCGGGCAAGCCACCGAATGATAGAAAATCTTATCGGCCAATTTCACTTCTACCAACACTAGCGAAATTGTTTGAGAGGCTGTTGCTCAAAAGATTGAAAATAACCATAGAACAACGAAACCTTATCCCAGAATATCAGTTTGGTTTCAGAGAGAAACACTCAACTATTGAGCAGGTTCACAGGCTTACAGATGTCATTGAGAATACATTAGAAAGGAAAAAGGTTTGCTCTGGTATCTTCTTAGATGTGGCACAGGCCTTCGATAAGGTATGGCACAGAGGTTTACTCTTTAAACTACATAGAGATTTACCAAAACAATATTACATGATTTTAAAATCATATATAGAGAATCGCCACTTTCGGGTGAAATATGAAGATGAATACTCCGAGCTAAAAAAGATCTCGGCAGAAGTCCCTCAGGGTAGTGTTTTGGGACCAATTCTTTACCTACTCTACACCAGAGATTTACCTCATTTAAACGATGTTACCGTTGCAACATTTGCTGATGACACTGCAGTTCTCTCAGTAGGAGACACTATCGAGGAATCGACAACGAAACTTCAAGAAGCATGTGACAAAATCATAAAATGGACAAAAAAGTGGCGAATCGGGCTCAATGAATCGAAATCCACGCATGTGAATTTTACTAATCTAAAAGTCAGTTACAAACCTGTAATCATTAACGGTCAGCAGATTCCGTATGCAAATAAGGCTAAATATCTAATGATGACCTTAGATACCAGGCTCAGATGGAAAGAGCACGTTAAAAAGAAAAAAGAAGAACTTAATATCAAATATCGAAAAATGTATTGGCTGCTCGGGAAAAACTCGGAATTGTCAACCGAAAATAAATTGCTATTATATCAACAGGTGCTAAAGCCTGTATGGACTTACGGAATACAGCTCTGGGGCTGTACAAAGAAAACCAACACTAAAATAATACAAACTTTTCAAAACAAAGTGCTACGTGGTATAGTTAACGCTCCGTGGTACATTAGGAATGATGACCTTCATCGGGATCTAAATATCCCGACGGTCCAAGAAGAAATAAAAAAACTTGCAGTAATACATGGACAACGTATTTATCAACACGTAAATGAAGAGCTTCGTGGTATGTTGGACACCTCCCATGCAGTAAGACGATTGCAGAGAACGAAACCAATTGATTTAATGGATTAAGGACACCAAAGCAAAGACTACTACTACAGTAAATAACCTATAAATGGAGCCGGCCAATGGGCGTCTTCTCATTCACAAGTGACTAAATTAAGAAAGAAAAATTACTAGATGAATTGTATTCAGTTGTAATAATTTAAATAAATAAAAAAAAAAAAAAAAAAAAAAAAAAAAAGAAAGATTTGTCGGGCCGACTTGCGAGATGGAGCCTTAAGCTACAGGGCATGGATTTCCAAATTGGGTATCGCAAAGGATCCATAAACGTAGTACCGGATGCGCTGTCCCGAGCCTTCTGCGATGAAATTGTATCCCCAGGAAAATGTAATTTAACTGTCCACGCCTCACCAGCTATTTCAGACGTAACATCCTCCGCAGATGTATCGATGTTACAGTTAGACCTTAATTCTCCAGCTTTCTTGGATGATGAGTACGTTAAGCAAATTAATTATGTTAAACAGTTAGCAGATAATCCTCACAACTTGATGGTAAAAGATGATAAGCTCCTAATATCTCTTTCATACGGATCGCGGTACTCAGATTCAGATTTAACCGACTGGAAACTGGTTATCCCTCTCTCATTGACGGAAAATTTAATCGCACAGGCACATATTCCCCCCACGTCAGGCCACCTAGGTATAACCAAAACCCTCGAAAAACTTCAACGGCAATTTTATTGGCCTCGTATGTCGGTCGATGTAAAAAAATTCATTGCCAAATGTGTTAAGTGCAAAATGAATAAGTCAGTAAATTTTTCCACTCGACCCCCAATGGGTACGCAAGTAGAATCGTCCAGGCCATTTCAACGACTGTACATCGATTTTTTAGGACCTTACCCTCGCTCTAAACGGGGAAATTGTTACATTGTGGTTGTGCTTGATCATTTCTCGAAATTTATTTTGGTTAAACCATTGCGAGAGGCATCTGCATCTCAGTTATGCGCATTTTTAGAAAATGAAATTTTTCTGATTTTTTCCGTTCCCGAGCATATTACAACCGATAATGGCAGACAGTTTCTTTCGAAATTATTTAAGGAACTACTTGACAAATACAAAATCTTACACGTTCGCACGCCGGTTTACTCCCCGCAAAGTAATGCGTCGGAGCGCGTGAATCGCACATTATTAGCCTCTATTCGTTCTTACCTAAATGATCACGACCACACCGAATGGGACAAACACCTGTATGGGGTGGCAGCAGCTCTCCGGAATGTGATACACGAAACAACCAAATACTCGCCTCACTACGTCGTATTTGGTCAACACATGACTCTGCACGGCTCGGATTATCGCCTGCGGCAGCTGTTATTTGGGGATTCTAATGAAATCCAAATCATGACGAAATCCGATAGATTAAATTTGGTTAGAGACAATATAGTTCATTACATGAAAGTTGCCTATGAACGCAATGCTCGACACTATAACCTAAGAAGTCGGTGTTGCAGTTTCCAACCCGGACAACCAGTGTTTGTTAGAGCGTTTTCCCAAAGCGACGCGGTCAATAAATTTTCGGCCAAATTAACCTCCAAATTTATACCAGCCATTATAGACTCAAAACTTGGAAATGTTGCTTATGTTCTCAAGAAAATAGATGGCAAATTACTAGGAACCTATCATGCAAAGGATATTCGAGCCTAATAACGATCCTTATGACTTTATACTCCCATAGAATTGCCCGGCTTTATGAGACTTTCCTCGGGTGTGCGTCGTCCCCACGTTTGTAACGATGGCCCTATCTCGGTCCTCGTTCCCATCCCTGAGGAAAAAAATAATAATTTCCCATACTATGTGTGAGCGGTGACTATTGGTTGTACTACCCTGTCCTTCCCCTTCACTAAAAAAGACTATAAATAATCCGACCAACCGTCAGTCGCTCCCTAATGTTTTGCTGAAAGTATTGTTTACCAATTGTGTTGATAAACAAAAATAAATAATTTTTATTTGTGCCTCATAAAAGCACACACCTATTAATATAAAGAGTGTACGTAGTGATTAATTTCAAGAATCCCTGTATCAGAAAAAAAAATTAAAAATTATTTAATTGAAACGCGTGGGGATCGCGTATAAAATTCTTATTTTTTGTGAGTTTGTGATGCCATGGCCGACAATATCATTGGTGATTATTAGCGATCCGCATCCGCTATAACCCATTGTATAAAAAAAAAAAAACTAAACTAAATTTAACGGCCATCGTGCGTAATTTGTTTGTGTGGCATTTTTTTCCGTGTTATACAAGGGAAGGCCTATAAGCCAACCCATATAAATATCAATTTTTTTTTTATAAACTAAGTTATATTTGGATACGGTGTAATTCAGTGAGGTGGAAATTTGAACCCGCACTTATATAAATATCTTTTGTGAAATCGTGAGTTAACAAAAACAAAAAAAAAAAACGAAAAAAAAATCGAACGGTTTGGGGTTACGTGACCTCTAACCGCGTTAAGCGTAGCGGTACCAAACACGCTCGTGGTTTACGGTGGTTAAAGAAATATATAAATATCTATATACATTATACCCAGTGATATGACCCCTAAGAAATTAATATTGTTGATTTTAAATGTTAAGCCCTAAAGAGTGTGTTAAAAGAAAGTACCATCGAAACCGAATTTAATAGCATCGACTGTGAAAAAAAAAATAACTTGTTAAATGCTCTTAGTCAGTTAAGTTAAGATAGCCTGAAAAAAAAAAATTTGTTGTATTGAAATTTAAATAACCACAGCTGATATAAAGTTTATTGATTATTTATGTCATCATCATCTGCGACAATTGAGGTGTACATAACATACTACTACATTTTCTTATGTACATCAAAACAACTCTAAAAAAATATATTTGTACGACAGTCTGTCTAAAGAATATTCGGACAATAATGTAAAGCGAAACTACGATACAATAATACGGTAACACCGTAATTGGAGTAGCTGGTGCCGACCATCCAAGGAATTTATCATTACCGATAAGCGGTATTTATTTGAACAAATTATCCATTTTTTTTTTTTATGCATTTATATATTTATTATTATTATTATTACATTTACATATATCTTCACTTACTTATATACATTATATTCTTATATTACTATATTATTATAAAAATTACTATCATTAATTTATTAAAGATTATTTCTTAAGTTAAGCTAGCTTATAATTTAATTTGCGCGTCCGGACTAAAAAAAAAAAAATAAAAAAAATGAATAAAGGGTACAAATTTTCTAGTTTTAAGATGAATTATGTTTAATAGTTTTTGTGAAACATCAGTGCTATTTTATTTGCTTTTGATTAGAAATAATAAAAACTTCGCTTATGTATATTTATATTTTTATATTAACCAAAAATCAATATTTTTTTCTCATTTTTTTTTGCTTAGTGTATATTTTTCTTTTGTCGTTTTCCGTTTTAATTTCATTTGTTTTTGTGCTGTTACGTATGATGAAATGCCTTAATTATTAAACTTCCCAATAAGATGATGAAAACAATTTAAGTGAACCCGTGGTATAACAGATTCTTGGCATTCCTTCCCTCAACGCGGTATATTCACGATTCCTTCAAGTTCTTGAAAACCCCACGACACACCCTGAGCTAGGCCGGCTAGAAGAACACCGCTCAAGAACCTCTGAAGGGATAATCTGTTTAACGAAACTATCGTTCCGTTACACCACGTTAGAGAGAAGGTTTGCTCAGAAATTGGATGTAATGTCCCGAGAATTTCAAAACAAACTATCTGAATCTTTTAACAATCATAAAAAATCGTCTAGTAAAGGAGCAAAGGGGAGGCATTCAAAAGTCAATTCAGCACACCACGAAGAATCCTATTCCGAGAGAAGTTCCTGCAGTTCTGAAACACGCCCGAGATGTACTAATTTAAGAACTCCTCGATACAATTACAGAAAGAGATCTGATCCAACTCGATGGAAAATTTCATTCTCTGGAAGGTAAAGCAGACGAAGTGACGAGAATGTTCAAGATTTTATAATGAAAATGGAAGAGCACGCATATCAAGATGGAATCCCGAAGCAAGAATTGGTTACGTTGATGCGTAATTTCGTCATAGATAAGGCGGATAAATGGTATTATACCTTTATACAAAAAAACAAGGATGCCTCATGGAGATTTTTGAAACAATCCCTTATCGAACGGTTCAGTAGTATTGAAGGAGACAGAGAAGCTCGCAGATACATTCGAGGGCGACAGCAATATCCTAAAAAGAATTTTAATGATTTCTTGACTGAAATTGAAAGTGCTAATTATCGCCTGAAAAAACCGCTGCCCTCAGATGAAATTTTGGAAATCTTATTGGATAACATGAATCCGGCTTTAAAGAATGCGATTAGCAACAAACATTTTCGATCGATAGAAAAATTAAGATGGGTTTGTGATAATTACGAAAAAATCTGGAATACCTCTGGCTTCGACCCTCGTCGCCTAATTGAGTCACGCACCAGAAGACCGCCAGTGGTAGCCGAATTATCCGATCAAGGAAGAACGTTAACAGCTTATCATTCTAGAGGAAACCTGATGAAGGAGATTGCACCGAAAATAATTACTCGCGAGAAGTTAGTGCATTAAACCGGCAAACTTACGTATTTTGCTGGAACTGTAAAGACCTTGGTCACAAATTTCAGGCTTGTAAATTGGAGAAAACTCAAGAGTTTTGCGATGGTTGTGGAATGGCAGGGATTGACAAAGTAAATTGCATGAGATGCGAGAGAAAACGTATCCAGGGAAATGTACAACCGAACGCGTCACATACTGGGGTACCACGTTCGGGGAACATAACGAGCCCCAGACTTCAATTAACTCATCGACCATCAACTCCAAAATAATACCTACCGATAATTCGATCCCAACTGATAATACCATTGTTAACCGGCTGCGACGTATTCAAAATTATTGGAAAAATCGGAAAAGTGGTCATAATTTATGTGCTATGTCCATCATTACCAATTTTGTAGAAAATGATCCCCGTCCATACGCGGAAATTTCCATTCTCGGGAAAGAAAAATTTGGTTTGCTCGATAGTGGTGCGAGTGTTAGCATTCTGAGGAAAAATTGCGAACAATTAATAAGTTCGTCAGGATTAAAAGTAACCAAAATTAACACCTACATCAAAACTGCAGATGGTTCTCATAATTCTGTCATTGGGTACGTTTATCTACCTGTCACCTTCCGCAGGAAAACCGAAAGTTTAAAGTTTTGTCTAGTACCAACACTAAAATCTGAAGTTTATCTAGGCATAAATTTCTGGAAAATTTTCAATATTGCTCCAGACATAATTAGTGAAATAACGGATGCCACTATTGAGACGAGCGTCGATACTACCAATCATCATAATCTGAGCAACAATCATAGAACGATGTTAACTGAAATTATCAGCAGCTTTCCTTCCTTCGAGACTAAGGGTCTGGGAAGAACTGATCTTGTTGAACATCACATAGATGTTGGCGACCACACCCCTATAAAACAACGACATTATCCAGTGTCTCCCGCAATACAAGATCTAATTTTCAACGAAATAGACCGGATGCTCGCACTTGGAGTAATAGAGGAGAGTACAAGTCCGTGGAGTTCCCCCGTCCTCTCTATTTGTTCTGTTTCATGCCGTTTGGGTTGTGTAATGCACCCCAAACCATGTGCAGGCTGATGAATCGAGTGATACCACACCAGTTACGAGATCGTGTATTCGTCTATTTAGACGATTTACTGATAATCTCGGCTGGTATCGACGATCACCTGGAAATATAAAAAAACTGTATCCGATTTGTTGTCCAAAGCAGGGTTGACAATAAACATCGAGAAAAGCCATTTCGTGCTCAAGGAAACGAGGTATCTGGGGTTTTTGATCGGTGAACATTGGATTGAGAACAGATCCTACAAATGTGGAGTCCATAACTAATTTTCCAGCACCTAAATCCGTAAAGCAGACGCGTCGTCTATTAGGAATGGCCGGTTGGTATCGTCGTTTCATTTGAAATTATTCTGAGGTGACCGCTCCAATTGCAAACTTACTTAAAAAGGGAGTGAAATTTAAGTGGACAGATGAAGCAGAAGTGGCGTTCAAACGGTTAAAAATGTTGTTATCTACCGCGCCAGTCTTGCACAACCCCGACTTTACACAAAGTTTTTTTATTCGGTGTGATGCAAGCACCCAGGGCATAGAGGCGTGTTATTCCAAAAGGATGGTGAAGGGAACGAAAAACCAATCGCGTTCATTTCACAAAAATTAAACGCCGCACAACGCCACTACACGGTGACGGAACTTGAATGTTTAGCAGCCATTGTTAGTATAAAAAAATTCAGAACTTATATTGAAGGTTATAGGTTTACGCTGATTACGGATCACGCTAGCTTGCAATGGCTAATGTCTCAAAAGGGGCTAAGTGGGCGCTTGGCGAGGTGGAGCCTAAAGTTGCAAGGGTTTGACTTTAGTATAGTTCACCAAAAAGGACGTGAAAATATTGTGCCTGATGCATTATCCAGAATACACTGCGACACGCTTGCTGAACTAGAACACGATTTAAAATTACACGAGGCTGGAACCGAATTTACTAATACACGTGACCAATCTTTTCTTGACCTTCACTCCAAGATAGAACATGATCCTCAATTGTACCCGAACTTCAGAGTGCTGAGTGGCAAAATATTTATTAGGATTGAACCAAAATCCACCAGTCAATTGACGGATATTCCATGCTGGAAGATGTGGGTGCCGAGCGAATTTCGTAACCATCTGATCAAGGAGGAACATGACGTACCGAGCGGTTCACATGGAGGTATATTTAAGACGCTGGATCGCCTAAGACGACTCTATTATTGGCCTAAAATGAATTCCCACTTACACCAGTACATTAATAATTGTGTCATATGCAAGCAATCCAAATCGTCAAATCAATGTTTACGGCCACCTCTAGGGAAACATACAATATCTGAAAGACCTTGGCAGAAGATCTTTGTAGATTTGTTGGGGCCGTATCCGAGAACATCAAGCGGAAAAACAACAATCCTAATTGTCATGGATCATCTTACAAAATTCGTCTATCTAAAAACGCTAACAAAAGCTACCGCCAGTAAGATAGTTGAATTCCTTAGAGATGAACTGTTTCCATTATTTAGTGTACCTGAAACTATCCACAGCGACAACGGTGTTCAGTTTATTGGAAAGGAGTTTGCAACTCTATTGAAAGATTTCGGAATACAACATATAAAGACAGCGTATTATTCACCCCAAAGCAATGCATCTGAAAGGGTAAACCGATCGATTGTAGCAGCGTTAAGGGCTTATGTGAGTGAGAAACATGCACTTTGGGACAAATTTTTGCCAGAAGTAGGAAGTGCTCTTAGAAGTGCTCTTATTACATGCCAAGGATTACAACATGCTTCGTGAAGTGGATCTAGTAGGCGAAAACTATTTAGACTGGATGAAGACACCGGATCGATTAGCAATAGTACATGAAGAGGTGAAAAACAATTTGACTAAAGCTTATCATAAATACGCAAGCCATTACAATTTGCGAACAAGACAACGAGCTTCCCTAATCGTAGGACAACAGGTATACGTCAAACAGCATCCGATGAGTGATGCTGCGAATAAATTTACTGCCAAATTCGCTTATCCGTATTTAAAAGCTTTCGTTAAAGAAAAGCGCGGCGATCTATATTATGTTCTTGTGGATCAAAATAATAAAGATATCGGCACATTCCACCTAATGGATATAAAAAGTTGAGCTTGCTCTGTGATAAGAACTTCAATAATTTAAATTCTAAATTTCCTTTCAGCTTCAAAACATTCCTTTATCTAGTACTGATTTCGAACCTGCCCTGTAACAAATTTTGGTTATATCTCTCTTTTCGATTTGGTACGCGGTGATATAAGTTGTACTACCCCTAGTTATTACCCGGTTTACTTTTTGTAACGTCAAACGAAATGATTACACTTATACATGCAAACAAAATTAAAGTTGTAAAAAAAATCAAATCGGCGGGAAAACGGGAAATTGCGAAAAATATTAAAACGGGAATCTTAAATAGTATAAATATACGAAACAAACAAAATGCGTAGAGGATTAGATTAAAATTTTTGCTAACGAAACAATATGAAAGTGAAAGTTGAAGGTGAAAAAAACAAAGTCTGCTGTGATTTGGTTTTAATCAATTATTTAAATTGTAAATAAATTAAAAAATATAATTATTTAAGCATAATGAAAACTAATGATAAATATTGATAAATAAAAATAAAAATGTTTGTTACAAAACCCTGTGAATTATATAAATAAACGAAAAACTAAAAAAAAATTAAATTGCATGCGAATATCTATGTATGTAAAACAAATAAAAATTTTATAAAAAACTGGGTTAACCAGGAAAAACGCAAGATTAATTATTAAGTGTAACTATAGTTAATTGTGTTATAAACTAATATTTATATGTATATATATATATTAAAGGAAATTGTTAAACGTATTGTACAGAAAAAAAAGATAAAAGAAAAATTTGTGGAAATTGTTAATTAAAAATAATTTCATTTTGATTGGGGCTTGTACAAAAATTCTACCAAAGTGAGCTAGAACTAAAATCCTTAGCAAAAATAATAGTGTTTGATTTCCGACTACTCGGGAGATTTCACCTTGGCAAGTAGCAGAAGGGTGTATGCTAAACGTTATTCGCGGCGAACGAATTTAATGATTATTGTGATAAAATAGTGGCGGTTTATTGTGAAGTGCCTAATCCCGACCACAGAATTTAGCTATTACTCGAATCGTTTGTGTTCTGATATAAATATATATATAACGAGTCATATATTCATGTATCATCGGGCGATCTAAAACTGGCGCCAAAATATTCGCCTAGTGAAGTTTACACGGATTACTGTTTATGAATCCTGTCTCTGCGAATACCCATATTACCAGTATACCTGAATCGAACGCGAGGCAACCTATGTGCCACACATTTAATCCATCCAGAGCCTTAGTGGAAAATTGACATGTCACTTGAGTCATCAGCTGCAATCAAACAATGAGATGAAGGACACCATCATACATTCATCATTCAAAATCGGTGACGTACAATTTTTTTTTAATATATAACCATTTCGTTTATTTCTTTTAGGAAGTTTATAACGTTTCATATTTACAAATCGTGTATATATATATATATATATTTATATATAAATTTTTTTCCAATTCATTTTGCTATAGTTATTTAAGTTCATTTTTTTGTGAAGAAATTGTTTCTTTTCCATGATTGCTTTCATTCATTATTTTGATTACAGTCGGTTAAATAAGAACTTGGCATTTGGTTTGGATTCGGGAATTTTTTAGGTTGATTTTTGTTGGGTGTAATACGAGAACGTAATAAAGATGCTTAGCTAAAGGTTTTTTTTTGGGGTAGATAATTGCAGTGGATGTAATGTTAGCAGGCCTTCTGTAATCGGTTCGGATCTTATTTTTTCTTACTTTTTTTTTGCACACTTGAATATTTTTTTTTTGTAATGATGGCGACTTGCATGGGATTTAACGGGACTCAGTCATATATGACTAGAGGCCATCTTAACCATAGTGTGCGACCACGTGCAAGGTCAGTGACCGAACCATCGAGTTACATGTTTCTATTACGAATCAATTTTGCCTTTATGCCTACAGAGTATTTTTATTACTTGAAATCACCAGAAATCATCATAACTTCCGTTCTAAATGCAATTAAGACATTCTGTAAAGTAATTCAAACTTGTCAATGCATCCTTTACAACTTTCATAAGTGTCGATCCGATCTGAGTTATGTAAGTGTTTCTATTACGAGTCAATTTTGCCTTTATTCCTACAGAGTATTGTTATTACTTGAAATCACCAGAAATCATCATAACTTCCGATATGAGTTATGTAAGTGTTTCTATTACGAATCAATTTTGCCTTTTTTCCTACAGAGTATTTTTATTACTTGAAATCACCAGAAATCATCATAACTTCCGTTCTAAATGCAATTAAGACATTCTGTAAAGTAATTCAAACTTGTCAATGCATCCTTTACAACTTTCATAAGTGTCGATCCGATCTGAGTTATGTAAGTGTTTCTATTACGAGTCAATTTTGCCTTTATTCCTACAGAGTATTGTTATTACTTGAAATCACCAGAAATCATCACTACTTCCGTTCTAAATGCAATTAAGACATTCTGTAAAGTAATTTGAACTTGTTAATGCATCCTTTACAACTTTCATAAGTGTCGATCCGATATGAGTTATGTAAGTGTTTCTATTACGAATCAATTTTGCCTTTATTCCTACAGAGTATTTTTATTACTGGAAATCACCAGAAATCATCATAACTTCCGTTCTAAATGCAATTAAGGCATTCTGTAAAATAATTTGAACTAGTCAATGCATCTTTACAACTTTCGTTATTGTCGATCCGATCTGAGTTATGTAAGTGTTTCTATTACGAGTCAATTTTGCTTTTATTCCTACAGAGTATTGTTATTACTGAAAATCACCAGAAATCAGACTGGGCGCAATTTTGGAGTTAGAGCTAAAGAACATTTATCTGGTTGCAATCAATCAACTTTCCATAACCATTTAACTTCAGAAAATCATACAGCTAGCTTGAACAATTTAGACATATTACATATACAACCCAAAGGCAGACGTTTAGATACCTTAGAATCTTACGAAATTCGAAAATCAATATTTCTTAACCAAAATCTCCTTAACGAACAAAGAGAAATCCGGTTCTCACCAATTACAGACCCCGCCCTTTTCTATTCTCACGTACGCAATAATATACCTTGAATTTTGTTACTCAACCTACATATGACTCATCGCCTACCTGCGCGATCCGTAGATTAATTTTTATTGCTTATTTTTTCTTCTCTCCTTCTTTTATTATATTTTGATTTTTTGTATTATATAACAAAAATTTTTACTAATACAAATCAGTAGATACTCCTGATGATGACCTAACAAGTCGAAATCGATCGAGAGATTTTTTAAACTTTTTGAAAGAGATTCAAAATATTCTGCGGAACAAAAAACAAGTGATTAATAAAAATGTGTTTATTAAGTATTAAGTGTAAGTGTTTCTATTACGAGTCAATTTTGCGTTTATTCCTACAGAGTATTGTTATTACTAGAAATCACCAGAAATCATCATAACTTCCGTTCTGAATGCAATTAAGACATTCTGTAAAGTAATTCAAACTTGTTAATGCATCCTTTACAACTTTCATAAGTGTCGATCCGATCTGAGTTATGTAAGTGTTTCTATTATGAGTCAATTTTGCCTTTATTCCTACAGAGTATTTTTATTACTTGAAATCACCAAAAATCATCAGAACTTCCGTTCTAAATGCAATTAAGACATTCCATATAGTAATTTTAACTAGTCAATGCATCCTTTACAACTTTCATAAGTGTCGATCCGAGCTGAGTTATGTAAGTGTTTCTATTTTACGAGTCAATTTTGCCTTTATTCCTACAGAGTATTTTTATTACTTGAAATCACCAGAAATCATCATAACTTCCGTTCTAAATGTAATTAAGACATTCTATAAAGTAATTTGAACTTGTCAATGCATCCTGTACAACATTCATAAGTGTCGATCTAATCTGAGTTATGTAAGTGTTTCTATTACGAG
This sequence comes from Nephrotoma flavescens, assembly GCA_932526605.1. Taxonomy (NCBI): domain Eukaryota; kingdom Metazoa; phylum Arthropoda; class Insecta; order Diptera; family Tipulidae; genus Nephrotoma; species Nephrotoma flavescens. Next base: position 588,503 of record CAKOBK010000046.1, read on the forward strand.
TCAATTTTGCGTTTATTCCCACAGAGTACTGGTCTTACTCGTGATCACCAGAAATCATCATAACTTCCGTTCTAAATGCAATTAAGACATTCTGTAAAGTAATTTAAACTTGTCAATGCATCCTTTACAACTTTCATAAGTGCCGAACCGGTCTGAGTTATGTAAGTGTTTCTATTACGAGTCAATTTTGCCTTTATTCCTACAGATTATTATTATTACTTGAAATCACCAGAAATCATCATAACTTCCGTTCTAAATGCAATTAAGACATTCTGTAAAGTATTTTGAACTTGTCAATGCATCCTTTACAACACTTATAAGTGTCAATCCGATCTGAGTTATGTAAGTGTTTCTATTACGAGTCAATTTTGCCTTTATTCCTACAGAATATTGTTATTAATGGAAATCACCAGAATACATCATAACTTCCGTTCTAAATGCAATTAAGACATTCTGTAAAGTATTTTGAACTTGTCAATGCATTCTTTACAACTTTCATAAGTGTCGATTCAATCTGAGTTATGTAAGTGTTTCAATTTTGCCTTTATTCCTACAGAGTATTTTTATTACTTGAAATCACCAGAAATCATCATAACTTCCGTTCTAAATGCAATTAAGACATTCTGTAAAGTAATTTGAACTTGTTAATGTATCTTTTACAACTTTCATAAGTGTCGATCCGATCTGAGTTATGTAAGTGTTTCTATTACGAGTCAATTTTGCCTTTATTCCTACAGAGTATTGTTATTACTTGAAATCAACAGAAATTATCATAACTTCCGTTCTAAATGCAATTAAGACATTCTGTAAAGTAGTTTGAACTTGTCAATGCATCCTTTACAACTTTCATAAGTGTCGATCCGATCTGAGTTATGTAAGTGTTTCTGAGTTGATATGGTTATCCATATTTTCTTTTTTTGTAACCATAAGTGTTTCTATTACGAGTCAATTTTGCCTTTATTCCTACAGAGTATTTTTATTACATGAAATCACCATAAATCATCATAACTTCCGTTCTAAATGCAATTAAGACATTCTGTAAAGTAATCTAAACTTGTCAATGCATCCTTTACAACTTGCAGAAGTGTCGATCCGATCTGAGTTATGTAAGTGTTTCTATTACGAGTCAATTTTGCCTTTATTCCTACAGAGTATTTTTATTACTTGAAATCACCAGAAATCATCATAACTTCCGTTCTAAATGCAATTAAAACATTCTGTAAAGGAATTTGAATTTGTCAATGCATCCTTTACAACTTTCATAAGTGCCGATCCGATCTGAGTTATGTAAGTGTTTCTATTACGAGTCAATTTTGCCTTTATTCCTACAGAGTATTTTTATTACTTGAAACCACCAGAAATCATCATAACTTCCGTTCTAAATGCAATTAAGACATTCTGTAAAGTAATTTGAATTTGTCAATGCATTCTTTACAACTTTTATAAGTGTCGATCCAATCTGAGTTATGTAAGTGTTTCTATTACGGTCAATTTTGCCTTTATTCCTACAGAGTATTGTTATTACTAGAAATCACCAGAAATCATCATAACTTCCGTTCTGAATGCAATTAAGACATTCTGTAAAGTAACTTGAACTTGTCAATGCATCCTGTACAACTTTCATAAGTGTCGATCCGATCTGAGTTATGTAAGTGTTTCTATTACGAGTCAATTTTGCCTTTATTCCTACAGAGTATTTTTATTACTTGAAATCACCAGAAATCATCATAACTTCCGTTCTAAATGCAATTAAAACATTCTGTAAAGGAATTTAAACTTGTCAATGCATCCTTTACAACATTCATAAGTGCCGATCCGATCTGAGTTATGTAAGTGTTTCTATTACGAGTCAATTTTGCCTTTATTCCTACAGAGTATTTTTATTACTTGAAACCACCAGAAATCATCATAACTTCCGTTCTGAATGCAATTAAGACATTCTGTAAAGTAATTTTAACTAGTTAATGCATCCTTTACAACTTTCATAAGTGTCGATCTAATCTGAGTTATGTAAGTGTTTCTATTACGAGTCAATTTTGCGTTTATTCCAACAGAGTACTGTTATTACTGGTGATAACCAGAAATCATCATATCTTCCGTTCTAAATGCAATTAAGACATTCTGTAAAGTAATCTAAACTTGTCAATGCATCTATTACAACTTTCATAAGTGCCGAACCGGTCTGAGTTATGTAAGTGTTTCTATTACGAGTCAATTTTGCCTTTATTCCTACAGAGTATTTTTATTACTTGAAATCACCAGAAATCATCATAACTTCCGTTCTAAATGCAATTAAGACATTCTGTAAAGTAATTTGAACTTGTCAATGCATCCTTTACAACATTTATAAGTGTCGATCCAATCTGAGTTATGTAAGTGTTTCTATTACGAGTCAATTTTGCCTTTATTCCTACAGAGTATTGTTATTAATGGAAATTACCAGAAATCATCATAACTTCCGTTCTAAATGCAATTAAGACATTCTGTAAAGTATTTTGAACTTGTCAATGCATTCTTTACAACTTTCATAAGTGTCGATCCAATCTGAGTTATGTAAGTGTTTCAATTTTGCCTTTATTCCTACAGAGTATTTTTATTACTTGAAATCACCAGAAATCATCATAACTTCCGTTCTAAATGCAATTAAGACATTCTGTAAAGTAATTTGAACTTGTTAATGTATCCTTTACAACTTTTATAAGCGTGGGTCCGATCTGAGTTATGTAAGTGTTTCTATTACGAATCAATTTTGCCTTTATTCCTACAGAGTATTTTTATTACTTGAAATCAACAGAAATTATCATAACTTCCGTTCTAAATGCAATTAAGACATTCTGTAAAGTAGTTTGAACTTGTCAATGCATCCTTTACAACTTTCATAAGTGTCGATCCGATCTGAGTTATGTAAGTGTTTCTGAGTTGATATGGTTATCCATATTTTCTTTTTTTGTAACCATAAGTGTTTCTATTACGAGTCAATTTTGCCTTTATTCCTACAGAGTATTTTTATTACATGAAATCACCATAAATCATCATAACTTCCGTTCTAAATGCAATTAAGACATTCTGTAAAGTAATCTAAACTTGTCAATGCATCCTTTACAACTTGCAGAAGTGTCGATCCGATCTGAGTTATGTAAGTGTTTCTATTACGAGTCAATTTTGCCTTTATTCCTACAGAGTATTTTTATTACTTGAAATCACCAGAAATCATCATAACTTCCGTTCTAAATGCAATTAAAACATTCTGTAAAGGAATTTGAATTTGTCAATGCATCCTTTACAACTTTCATAAGTGCCGATCCGATCTGAGTTATGTAAGTGTTTCTATTACGAGTCAATTTTGCCTTTATTCCTACAGAGTATTTTTATTACTTGAAACCACCAGAAATCATCATAACTTCCGTTCTAAATGCAATTAAGACATTCTGTAAAGTAATTTGAATTTGTCAATGCATTCTTTACAACTTTTATAAGTGTCGATCCAATCTGAGTTATGTAAGTGTTTCTATTACGGTCAATTTTGCCTTTATTCCTACAGAGTATTGTTATTACTAGAAATCACCAGAAATCATCATAACTTCCGTTCTGAATGCAATTAAGACATTCTGTAAAGTAACTTGAACTTGTCAATGCATCCTGTACAACTTTCATAAGTGTCGATCCGATCTGAGTTATGTAAGTGTTTCTATTACGAGTCAATTTTGCCTTTATTCCTACAGAGTATTTTTATTACTTGAAATCACCAGAAATCATCATAACTTCCGTTCTAAATGCAATTAAAACATTCTGTAAAGGAATTTAAACTTGTCAATGCATCCTTTACAACATTCATAAGTGCCGATCCGATCTGAGTTATGTAAGTGTTTCTATTACGAGTCAATTTTGCCTTTATTCCTACAGAGTATTTTTATTACTTGAAACCACCAGAAATCATCATAACTTCCGTTCTGAATGCAATTAAGACATTCTGTAAAGTAATTTTAACTAGTTAATGCATCCTTTACAACTTTCATAAGTGTCGATCTAATCTGAGTTATGTAAGTGTTTCTATTACGAGTCAATTTTGCGTTTATTCCAACAGAGTACTGTTATTACTGGTGATAACCAGAAATCATCATATCTTCCGTTCTAAATGCAATTAAGACATTCTGTAAAGTAATCTAAACTTGTCAATGCATCTATTACAACTTTCATAAGTGCCGAACCGGTCTGAGTTATGTAAGTGTTTCTATTACGAGTCAATTTTGCCTTTATTCCTACAGAGTATTTTTATTACTTGAAATCACCAGAAATCATCATAACTTCCGTTCTAAATGCAATTAAGACATTCTGTAAAGTAATTTGAACTTGTCAATGCATCCTTTACAACATTTATAAGTGTCGATCCAATCTGAGTTATGTAAGTGTTTCTATTACGAGTCAATTTTGCCTTTATTCCTACAGAGTATTGTTATTAATGGAAATTACCAGAAATCATCATAACTTCCGTTCTAAATGCAATTAAGACATTCTGTAAAGTATTTTGAACTTGTCAATGCATTCTTTACAACTTTCATAAGTGTCGATCTAATCTGAGTTATGTAAGTGTTTCAATTTTGCCTTTATTCCTACAGAGTATTTTTATTACTTGAAATCACCAGAAATCATCATAACTTCCGTTCTAAATGCAATTAAGACATTCTGTAAAGTAATTTGAACTTGTTAATGTATCCTTTACAACTTTTATAAGCGTGGGTCCGATCTGAGTTATGTAAGTGTTTCTATTACGAATCAATTTTGCCTTTATTCCTACAGAGTATTTTTATTACTTGAAATCACCAGAAATCATCATAACTTCCGTTCTAAATGCAATTAAGACATTCTGTAAAGTAATTTGAACTAGTCAATGCATCCTTTACAACTTTCATAAGTGTCGATCCGATCTGAGTTATGTAAGTGTTTCTATTACGAGTCAATTTTGCCTTTATTCCTACAGAGTATTTTTATTACTAGAAATCACCAGAAAACATCATAACTTCCGTTCTAAATGCAATTAGGACATTCTGTAAAGTAATTTGAACTAGTCAATGCATCCTTTACAACTTTCATAAGTGTCGATCCGAGCTGAGTTATGTAAGTGTTTCTATTTTACGAGTTAATTTTGCCTTTATTCCTACAGAGTATTTTTATTACTTGAAATCACAGGAATCATCATAACTTCCGTTCTAAATGCAATTAAGACATTCTGTAAAGTAATTTGAACTTGTTAATGCATTCTTTACAACTTTCATAAGTGTCGATCCAATCTGAGTTATGTAAGTGTTTCTATTACGAGTCAATTTTGCCTTTATTCCTACAGAGTATTTTTATTACTTGAAATCACCAGAAATAATCATAACTTCCGTTCTAAATGCAATTAAGACATTCTGTAAAGTAATTTGAACTTGTTTACAACTTTCATAAGTGTCGATCCGATCTGAGTTATGTAACTGTTTCTATTATGAATCAATTTTGCTTTTATTCCTACAGAGTATTTTTATTACTTGAAATCACCAGAAATCATCATAACTTCCGTTCTAAATGTAATTAAGACATTCTGTAAAGTAATTTGAACTTGTCAATGCATTCTTTACAACTTTCATAAGTGTCGATCCAATCTGAGTTATGTAAGTGTTTCTATTACGAGTCAATTTTGCGTTTATTCCCACAGAGTACTGTTATTACTGGTAATCACCAGAAATCATTAAAAGTTCCGTTGTAAATGCAATTAAGACATTCTGTAAAGTAATCTAAACTTGTCAATGCATCCTTTACAACTTTTATAAGTGCCGATCCGGTCTGAGTTATGTAAGTGTTTCTATTACGAGTTAATTTTGCCTTTATTCCTACAGAGTATTGTTATTACTAGAAATCACCAGAAATCATCATAACTTCCGTTCTAAATGCAATTAAGACATTCTGTAAAGTATGTTGAACTTGTCAATGCATCCTTTACAACTTTCATAAGTGTCGATCCGATCTGAGTTATGTAAGTGTTTCTATTACGAGTCAATTTTGCCTTTATTTTTACAGAGTATTTTTATTACTTGAAATCAACAGAAATTATCATAACTTCCGTTCTAAATGCAATTAAGACATTCTGTAAAGTAATTTGAACTTGTTAATGCATCCTTTACAACTTTCATAAGTGTCGATCCGATCTGAGTTGTGTAAGTGTTTGTAACAAATTTTGGTTATAGCCCTCTGTTCGATGTGGTACGCGGTGATATAAGTTGTACTACCCCTAGTTATTACCCGGTTTACTTTTTGTAACGTCAAACGAAATGATTACACTTATACATGCAATCAAAATTAAAGTTGTAAAAAAAATCAAATCGGCGGGAAAACGGGAAATTGCGAAAAATATTAAAACGGGAATCTTAAATAGTATAAATATACGAAACAAACAAAATGCGTAGAGGATTAGATTAAAATTTTTGCTAACGAAACAATATGAAAGTGAAAGTTGAAGGTGAAAAAGAACAAATTCTGCTGTGATTTGGTTTTAATCAATTATTTAAATTGTAAATCAATTAAAAAATATAATTATTTAAGCATAATGAAAACTAATGATAAATATTGATAAATAAAAATAAAAATGTTTGTTACAAAACCCTGTGAATTATATAAATAAACGAAAAACTAAAAAAAAATTAAATTGCATGCGAATATCTATGTATGTAAAACAAATAAAATTTTTATAAAAAACTGGATTAACCAGGGAAAAACGCAAGATTAATTATTAAGTGTAACTATAGTTAATTGTGTTATAAACTAATATTTATATGTATACATATATATTAAAGGAAATTGTTAAACGTATTGTACAGAAAAAAAAAGAAAAAGAAAAAGTTGTGAAAATTGTTAATTAAAAATAATTTAATGTTGATTGGGGCTTGTACAAAAATTCTACCAAAGTGAGCTAGAACTAAAATCTTTAGCAAAAATAATAGTGTTTGATTTCCGACTACTCGGGAGATTTCACCTTGGCAAGTAGCAGAAGGGTGTATGCTAACCGTTATTCGCGGCGAACGAATTTAATGTTTATTGTGATAAAATAGTGGCGGTTTATTGTGAAGTGCCTAATCCCGACCACAGAATTTAGCTATTACTCGAATCGTTTGTGTTCTGATATAAATATATATATATATATATATATAACGAGTCATATATTCATGTATCATCGGGCGATCTAAAACTGGCGCCAAAATATTCGGCTAGTGAAGTTTACACGGATTACTGTTTATGAATCCTGTCTCTGCAAATACCCATATTACCAGTATACCTGAATCGAACGCGAGGCAACCTATGTGCCACACATTTAATCCATCCAGAGCCTTAGTGGAAAATTGACATGTCACTTGAGTCATCAGCTGCAATCAAACAATGAGATGAAGGACAACATCATACATTCATCATTCAAAATCGGTGACGTACAATTTTTTTTTAATATATAACCATTTCGTTTATTTCTTTTAGGAAGTTTATAACGTTTCATATTTACAAATCGTGTATATATATAAATTTTTTTCAAATTCATTTTGCTATAGTTATTTAAGTTCATTTTTTTTGTGAAGAAATTGTTTCTTTTCCATGATTGCTTTCATTCATTATTTTGATTACGGTCGATTAAATAAGAACTTGGCATTTGGTTTGGATTCGGGAATTTTTTAGGTTGATTTTTGTTGGGTGTAATACGAGAACGTCATAAAGATGCTTAGCTAAAGGTTTTTTTTTTATGGTAGATGATTGCAGTCGATGTAATGTTAGCAGGCATTCTGTAATCGGTTCGGATCTTATTTTTTCTTACTTTTTTTTTGCACACTTGAATATTTTTTTTTTGTAATGATGGCGACTTGCATGGGGTTTAACAGGACTCACCCATATCTGACTAGAGGCTATCTTAACCATAGTGTGCGCTCACGTGCAAGGTCAGTGATCGAACCATCGAGTTAGAAATGGCGCCGAGACAGGGACCCAAAACGGTCTCATGATATACAATATATAATATAAAGTGACATAATTTAGAAATTTTATTTTGAGGTTATTTAAACTGGTGGCCCTAAGAAGGCATCCAGGTAGCTTCACTACCCAACCTTGACAGTTAGAGCTTAAAAAACCGCTTAGTTCACACGCGGTTGGCCTACTTTTTTTTTGCCCTTCCGGTTTTTTTGAAGCACATTTTTTTTGTGACTTGTCAGTTATAATTTTATTGTCTTGAGTGCAAATTTAATACCGGTTTATTAATTAGCATTCTTCCGTTTATCTATATTTAATTTTACGGATTGACGATTCTTTTACTTGCTCCTCATTTTGATGGTTCATGAATTGGATTCCGTTTGGTGCAGTAAAGGAATTTCTTCTTAAAACTAAACATGGCATCTGTTTCTATTTTTTTCTCCATCCTAAATTTAGTTACAGTTCTAAACCAATTTTTTTATTTTTTTGTTTTGGAACAGCAATAATTGATTAGTAATTGACAAAGAGTTTAATGCTGGCTCGTTTGACGGTTCGGAGAGTGAGGATTCCACGACTAACTTAAATTACTTTCCTTATTAACTAAATTATTTTCATCCTATAGCGATATTTTTTCATCTTATTAACTTTTTACCAAGATAAAGTTTTTTTTTTGTCATAATTTTTACAAAATATTTTGTTTGTATTTTTGTTAAACGATTATAGAAGAGCCTAATGACTCAGCAACCTATTGGTATTTAATAAATATTATCTACCGCGAGTTGTTAGCTAAATCAATATATCAGACTGTGATCATTTATACCCCCATTGTTTATGAATACATACACCTACATATCTACTATTTTAACAAATTAAATTATTACTTATTTGTATAAAAATTGGTTATTTTTTCATATTTTTAGTTTTGTTTACGTATGTGTTAGTGATATTATTTCGCTACAAGTTGAACATTTTACTTTGATCGAATTTTTCTTGTTTTCGGAATCTACACAACATATCACGGGTGAAGAGTAGTATAACTCTGCCTATTTTCGTCTAAATTATTTATTAATTATTTTGTCTTAATTATTTATTAATTAAAATTTAAGTTCGGGTATCAATTTCATTTTTCAATTTTAACCATAATTATTATTCAGTTTCGCTTGGTTTTCGAAATTTTACGTGTCACGCTAAAATGGATTTTGGGTTGATCGAGAAAAGTTTAAGTCCTGACGAACTCAGTGTTGAATATTATGTTCGCGGACTAAATCCTAAACAAGTTGGAGCAGAGAAATCTTTTATGGAAATACTGAAAAAAGAATATCAAAATCCTAGTCAAAAAGCAAAACTATCACATCACCCTTATCGAACGGTTCAGTAGTATTGAAGGAGACAGAGAAGCTCGCAGATACATTCGAGGGCGACAGCAATATCCTAAAAAGAATTTCAATGATTTCTTGACTGAAATTGAAAGTGCTAATTATCGCCTGAAAAAACCGCTGCCCTCAGATGAAATTTTGGAAATCTTATTGGATAACATGAATCCGGCTTTAAAGAATGCGATTAGCAACAAACATTTTCGATCGATAGAAAAATTAAGATGGGTTTGTGATAATTACGAAAAAATCTGGAATACCTCTGGCTTCGACCCTTGTCGCCTAATTGAGTCACGCACCAGAAGACCGCCAGTGGTAGCCGAATTATCCGATCAAGGGAGAACGTTAACAGCTTATCATTCTAGAGGAAACCGTACCGATACAAATGAATCTGATGAAGGAGATTGCACCGAAAATAATTACTCGCGAGAAGTTGGTGCATTAAACCGGCAAACTTACGTAGTTTGCTGGAACTGTAAAGACCTTGGTCACAAATTTCAGGCTTGTAAATTGGAGAAAACTCAAGAGTTTTGCGATGGTTGTGGAATGGCAGGGATGGACAAAGTAAATTGCATGAGATGCCAGAGAAAACGTATCCAGGGAAATGTACAACCGAACGCGTCACATACTGGGGTACCACGTTCGGGGAACATAACGAGCCCCAGACTTCAATTAACTCATCGACCATCAACTCCAAAATAATACCTACCGATAATTCGATCCCAACTGATAATACCATTGTTAACCGGCTGCGACGTATTCAAAATTATTGGAAAAATCGGAAAAGTGGTCATAATTTTTGTGCTATGTCCATCATTACCAATTTTGTAGAAAATGATCCCCGTCCATACGCGGAAATTTCCATTCTCGGGAAAGAAAAATTTGGTTTGCTCGATAGTGGTGCGAGTGTTAGCATTCTGGGGAAAAATTGCGAACAAATAATAAGTTCGTTAGGATTAAAAGTAACCAAAATTAACACCTACATCAAAACTGCAGATGGTTCTCATAATTCTGTCATTGGGTACGTTTATCTACCTGTCACCTTCCGCAGGAAAACCGAAAGTTTAAAGTTTTGTCTAGTACCAACACTAAAATCTGAAGTTTATCTAGGCATAAATTTCTGGAAAATTTTAAGTATTGCTCCAGACATTATTAGTGAAATAACGGATGCCACTATTGAGACGAGCGTCGATACTACCAATCATCATAATCTAAGCAACAATCATAGAACGATGTTAACTGAAATTATCAACAGCTTTCCTTCCTTCGAGACTAAGGGTCTGGGAAGAACTGATCTTGTTGAACATCACATATATGTTGGCGACCACACCCCTATAAAACAACGACATTATCCAGTGTCTCCCGCAATACAAGATCTAATTTTCAACGAAATAGACCGGATGCTCGCACTTGGAGTAATAGAGGAGAGTACAAGTCCGTGGAGTTCCCCCGTAGTGTTGGTGCGCAAAGCGAATGGAAAATCACGCCTGTGTTTGGACTCGAGGAAGATAAATGCCGTAACAAAAAAAGACGCCTATTCACTTCCTATCATTGATGGTCTTCTAGGCAGGTTACAAGAAACCAAATACATAATGAGGTTGGACCTCAAAGATGCGTTCTGGCAGATACCTCTTTCCTTGAGCGCGAAAGAGATAACGGCTTTTACAGTTCCAGGCCGTCCTCTCTATCAGTTCTGTTTCATGCCGTTTGGGTTGTGTAATGCACCCCAAACCATGTGCAGGCTGATGAATCGAGTGATACCACACCAGTTACGAGATCGTGTATTCGTCTATTTAGACGATTTACTGATAATCTCGGCTGGTATCGACGATCACCTGGAAATATTAAAAACTGTATCCGATTTGTTGTCCAAAGCAGGGTTGACAATAAACATCGAGAAAAGCCATTTCGTGCTCAAGGAAACGAGGTATCTGGGGTTTTTGATCGGTGAACATTGGATTGAGAACAGATCCTACAAATGTGGAGTCCATAACTAATTTTCCAGCACCTAAATCCGTAAAGCAGACGCGTCGTCTATTAGGAATGGCCGGTTGGTATCGTCGTTTCATTTGAAATTATTCTGAGGTGACCGCTCCAATTGCAAACTTACTTAAAAAGGGAGTGAAATTTAAGTGGACAGATGAAGCAGAAGTGGCGTTCAAACGGTTAAAAATGTTGTTATCTACCGCGCCAGTCTTGCACAACCCCGACTTTACACAAAGTTTTTTTATTCGGTGTGATGCAAGCACCCAGGGCATAGAGGCGTGTTATTCCAAAAGGATGGTGAAGGGAACGAAAAACCAATCGCGTTCATTTCACAAAAATTAAACGCCGCACAACGCAACTACACGGTGACGGAACTTGAATGTCTAGCAGCCATTGTTAGTATAAAAAAATTCAGACCTTATATTGAAGGTTATAGGTTTACGCTGATTACGGATCACGCTAGCTTGCAATGGCTAATGTCTCAAAAGGGGCTAATTGGGCGCTTGGCGAGGTGGAGCCTAAAGTTGCAAGGGTTTGACTTTAGTATAGTTCACCAAAAAGGACGTGAAAATATTGTGCCTGATGCATTGTCCAGAATACACTGCGACACGCTTGCTGAACTAGAACACGATTTAAAATTACACGAGGCTGGAACCGAATTTACTAATACACGTGACCAATCTTTTCTTGACCTTCACTCCAAGATAGAACATGATCCTCAATTGTACCCGAACTTCAGAGTGCTGAGTGGCAAAATATTTATTAGGATTGAACCAAAATCCACCAGTCAATTGACGGATATTCCATGCTGGAAGATGTGGGTGCCGAGCGAATTTCGTAACCATCTGATCAAGGAGGAACATGACGTACCGAGCGGTTCACATGGAGGTATATTTAAGACGCTGGATCGCCTAAGACGACTCTATTATTGGCCTAAAATGAATTCCCACTTACACCAGTACATTAATAATTGTGTCATATGCAAGCAATCCAAATCGTCAAATCAATGTTTACGGCCACCTCTAGGGAAACATACAATATCTGAAAGACCTTGGCAGAAGATCTTTGTAGATTTGTTGGGGCCGTATCCGAGAACATCAAGCGGAAAAACAACAATCCTAATTGTCATGGATCATCTTACAAAATTCGTCTATCTAAAAACGCTAACAAAAGCTACCGCCAGTAAGATAGTTGAATTCCTTAGAGATGAACTGTTTCCATTATTTAGTGTACCTGAAACTATCCACAGCGACAACGGTGTTCAGTTTATTGGAAAGGAGTTTGCAACTCTATTGAAAGATTTCGGAATACAACATATAAAGACAGCGTATTATTCACCCCAAAGCAATGCATCTGAAAGGGTAAACCGATCGATTGTAGCAGCGTTAAGGGCTTATGTGAGTGAGAAACATGCACTTTGGGACAAATTTTTGCCAGAAGTAGGAAGTGCTCTTAGAAATGCTCTTATTACATGCCAAGGATTACAACATGCTTCGTGAAGTGGATCTAGTAGGCGAAAACTATTTAGACTGGATGAAGACACCGGATCGATTAGCAATAGTACATGAAGAGGTGAAAAACAATTTGACTAAAGCTTATCATAAATACGCAAGCCATTACAATTTACGAACAAGACAACGAGCTTCCCTAATCGTAGGACAACAGGTATACGTCAAACAGCATCCGATGAGTGATGCTGCGAATAAATTTACTGCCAAATTCGCTTATCCGTATTTAAAAGCTTTCGTTAAAGAAAAGCGCGGCGATCTATATTATGTTCTTGTGGATCAAAATAATAAAGATATCGGCACATTCCACCTAATGGATATAAAAAGTTGAGCTTGCTCTGTGATAAGAACTTCAATAATTTAAATTCTAAATTTCCTTTCAGCTTCAAAACATTCCTTTATCTAGTACTGATTTCGAACCTGCCCTGTAACAAATTTTGGTTATATCTCTCTTTTCGATTTGGTACGCGGTGATATAAGTTGTACTACCCCTAGTTATTACCCGGTTTACTTTTTGTAACGTCAAACGAAATGATTACACTTATACATGCAAACAAAATTAAAGTTGTAAAAAAAATCAAATCGGCGGGAAAACGGGAAATTGCGAAAAATATTAAAACGGGAATCTTAAATAGTATAAATATACGAAACAAACAAAATGCGTAGAGGATTAGATTAAAATTTTTGCTAACGAAACAATATGAAAGTGAAAGTTGAAGGTGAAAAAAACAAATTCTGCTGTGATTTGGTTTTAATCAATTATTTAAATTGTAAATAAATTAAAAAATATAATTATTTAAGCATAATGAAAACTAATGATAAATATTGATAAATAAAAATAAAAATGTTTGTTACAAAACCCTGTGAATTATATAAATAAACGAAAAACTAAAAAAAAATTAAATTGCATGCGAATATCTATGTATGTAAAACAAATAAAAATTTTATAAAAAACTGGGTTAACCAGGAAAAAACGCAAGATTAATTATTAAGTGTAACTATAGTTAATTGTGTTATAAACTAATATTTATATGTATATATATATATTAAAGGAAATTGTTAAACGTATTGTACAGAAAAAAAAGATAAAAGAAAAAGTTGTGGAAATTGTTAATTAAAAATAATTTCATTTTGATTGGGGCTTGTACAAAAATTCTACCAAAGTGAGCTAGAACTAAAATCCTTAGCAAAAATAATAGTGTTTGATTTCCGACTACTCGGGAGATTTCACCTTGGCAAGTAGCAGAAGGGTGTATGCTAACCGTTATTCGCGGCGAACGAATTTAATGTTTATTGTGATAAAATAGTGGCGGTTTATTGTGAAGTGCCTAATCCCGACCACAGAATTTAGCTATTACTCGAATCGTTTGTGTTCTGATATAAATATATATATAACGAGTCATATATTCATGTATCATCGGGCGATCTAAAACTGGCGCCAAAATATTCGGCTAGTGAAGTTTACACGGATTACTGTTTATGAATCCTGTCTCTGCGAATACCCATATTACCAGTATACCTGAATCGAACGCGAGGCAACCTATGTGCCACACATTTAATCCATCCAGAGCCTTAGTGGAAAATTGACATGTCACTTGAGTCATCAGCTGCAATCAAACAATGAGATGAAGGACACCATCATACATTCATCATTCAAAATCGGTGACGTACATTTTTTTTTTTAATATATAACCATTTCGTTTATTTCTTTTAGGAAGTTTATAACGTTTCATATTTACAAATCGTGTATATATATATATATAAATTTTTTTCCAATTCATTTTGCTATAGTTATTTAAGTTCATTTTTTTTGTGAAGAAATTGTTTCTTTTCCATGATTGCTTTCATTCATTATTTTGATTACAGTCGGTTAAATAAGAACTTGGCATTTGGTTTGGATATGGGAATTTTTTAGGTTCATTTTTGTTGGGTGTAATACGAGAACGTCATAAAGATGCTTAGCTAAAGGTTTTTTTTGGGGTAGATAATTGCAGTGGATGTAATGTTAGCAGGCCTTCTGTAATCGGTTCGGATCTTATTTTTTCTTACTTTTTTTTTGCACACTTGAATATTTTTTTTTTGTAATGATGGCGACTTGCATGGGGTTTAATGGGACTCACTCATATATGACTAGAGGCTATCTTAACCATAGTGTGCGACCACGTGCAAGGTCAGTGACCGAACCATCGAGTTACATGTTTCTATTACGAATCAATTTTGCCTTTATGCCTACAGAGTATTTTTATTACTTGAAATCACCAGAAATCATCATAACTTCCGTTCTAAATGCAATTAAGACATTCTGTAAAGTAATTCAAACTTGTCAATGCATCCTTTACAACTTTCATAAGTGTCGATCCGATCTGAGTTATGTAAGTGTTTCTATTACGAGTCAATTTTGCCTTTATTCCTACAGAGTATTGTTATTACTTGAAATCACCAGAAATCATCACTACTTCCGTTCTAAATGCAACTAAGACATTCTGTAAAGTAATTTGAACTTGTTAATGCATCCTTTACAACTTTCATAAGTGTCGATCCGATATGAGTTATGTAAGTGTTTCTATTACGAATCAATTTTGCCTTTATTCCTACAGAATATTTTTATTACTTGAAATCACCAGAAATCATCATAACTTCCGATCTGAGTTATGTAAGTGTTTCTATTACGAGTCAATTTTGCCTTTTTTCCTACAGAGTATTTTTATTACTTGAAATCACCAGAAATCATCATAACTTCCGTTCTAAATGCAATTAAGACATTCTGTAAAGTAATTCAAACTTGTCAATGCATCCTTTACAACTTTCATAAGTGTCGATCCGATCTGAGTTATGTAAGTGTTTCTATTACGAGTCAATTTTGCCTTTATTCCTACAGAGTATTGTTATTACTTGAAATCACCAGTAATCATCACTCCTTCCGTTCTAAATGCAATTAAGACATTCTGTAAAGTAATTTGAACTTGTTAATGCATCCTTTACAACTTTCATAAGTGTCGATCCGATATGAGTTATGTAAGTGTTTCTATTACGAATCAATTTTGCCTTTATTCCTACAGAGTATTTTTATTACTGGAAATCACCAGAAATCATCATAACTTCCGTTCTAAATGCAATTAAGGCATTCTGTAAAATAATTTGAACTAGTCAATGCATCTTTACAACTTTCGTTATTGTCGATCCGATCTGAGTTATGTAAGTGTTTCTATTACGAGTCAATTTTGCTTTTATTCCTACAGAGTATTGTTATTACTGAAAATCACCAGAAATCATCATAACTTCCGTACTAAATGCAATTAAGACATTCTGTAAAGTATGTGATACGTTTCGTACCGATATTTCTTGGTGGAAATTCATTTTACTATATTTAAACACTACGTTTCTTTTTTAGTTTTTCCCACAAATTTATTTTTTTTTTTTTTTTTAACAAATCATGCCATTAACATGTTTTCGTCCACTTGGACATCATCAGATGTCCATCTGATGATGTCCAAGTGGACGAAAACATGTTAATGGCATGATTTGTTAAAAAAAAAACAAAAATAAAAATAAATTTGTGGAAAAAACTAAAAAAGAAACGTAGTGTTTAAATATAGTTCTGTAAAGTAATTTAAACTTGTCAATGCATCCTTTACAACTTTCATAAGTGTCAATCCGATCTGAGTTATGTAAGTGTTTCTATTACGAGTCAATTTTGCGTTTATTCCTACAGAGTATTTTTATTACTTGAAATCACCAGAAATCTTCATAACTTCCGTTCTAAATGCAATTAAGACATTCTGTAAAGTAATTTGAACTTGTTAATGTATTCTTTACAACTTTCATAAGTGTCGATCTGATCTGAGTTATGTAAGTGTTTCTATTACGAATCAATTTTGCCTTTATTCCTACAGAGTATTTTTATTACTTGAATTTACCAGAAATCATCATAACTTCCGTTCTAAATGCAATTAAGACATTCTGTAAAGTAATCTAAACTTGTCAATGCATCCTTTACAACTTTCATAAGTGTCGATCCGATCTGAGTTATGTAAGTGTTTCTACTTTTAACGCTATTTGCCGTAGGCACTTGGCGAAACACACTTATACTTAATAAACACATTTTTTTTATTAATCACTTGTTTTTTGTTCCGCAGAACAATGCCAGAAGAATGCCAGAAGTTATTTGATGGAACTATTTGGAAGTACTCTGTCATGAATCCATCTGCCCCGATCCTTTATGGTTTACCAAAAATCCATAAGGAGGGCATTCCGATTAGACCAATAGTAGCGTATTGCAATGCTCCTGCCTACAAGCTATGTAAGGGTTTCATAAATTTTTTCAATTGTCATACTAATTTCTTTTCGGCTTATTCGGTTAAGAACTCGGTAGAATTGATTAACAAAATTCAAGACGTTGATATTCCGTTACATTTAAAACTAGTTTTATTTGACGTTGCCAGTCTTTTCACTTCTATTCCAATTAATACTTTGTCCCAAATAGTTTGTAATTACTTAGATAGGGATGTTGTAGATGAGAGCTTACGTCGTGAACTGAAGTTAGTT
Source organism: Nephrotoma flavescens (assembly GCA_932526605.1). Lineage (NCBI taxonomy): Eukaryota > Metazoa > Arthropoda > Insecta > Diptera > Tipulidae > Nephrotoma > Nephrotoma flavescens. The sequence goes on from CAKOBK010000046.1 coordinate 605,895, forward strand.
TTTGAGACTTGTATTAAACAAAATTATTTCTGTTTTGATAATACATATTTCAAATTCGCTGATGGTCTACCCATGGGCTCCCCTCTGTCACCTTTGTTGGCTGAAATTTTCATGAATTTCTTCGAGCAAATGATCTTATCAAATAACAATCCTTATTTTCGTCATATAATCTTTTGGTATAGATATGTTGATGACATATTATGTCTATGGAATGGAACTGATAGACTGTTAGACTCTTTCCTTACTTGGTTAAATTCTCAGTATCCCACCATTGATTTTACGTTAGAAAAAGAAGAAAATAAATGTATTAATTTTCTAGATATAACAATAACCAGGATTAATTCTACTTTAGACTTCAAAATTTATCGGAAACCCACGTATACAGACGCTGTTATCCCTAGTTCTTCAAACCATCCCCATAATATTAAAATGTCAGCTTTCCACTCACTCATAGATAGACTAATAAACATCCCTCTGTCAAATTCAAATTATAACACTGAGCTTAACATAATTCTTCAAATAGCAACGAATAACGGATATGCAACTAGGACTATATTAAAGTTATTAAATAAAAAGATAAAGCGTAAAACTCTAACGGGTATTTATCCACCGGATAGTCCAACGCGGGAAAATTGGCGTCGCTTAGAGTATATAGGAAAAACGAGCCAACGGATTAGCAACATCGTGTCCAATTATACCAATATTAGTTTTGCTTTTTATAATAATAACACAATAAAGAAAATGATTTTTAACAATAAACCTAGAGTTGATCGCCTTTCCAAATCTGGTGTCTATAGGATCAATTGTAATGATTGTAGTTTCTCCTATATTGGTCAGACTGGGCGCAATTTTGGAGTTAGAGCTAAAGAACATTTATCTGGTTGCAATCAATCAACTTTCCATAACCATTTAACTTCAGAAAATCATACAGCTAGCTTGAACAATTTAGACATATTACATATACAACCCAAAGGCAGACGTTTAGATACCTTAGAATCTTACGAAATTCGAAAATCAATATTTCTTAACCAAAATATCCTTAACGAACAAAGAGAAATCCGGTTCTCACCAATTACAGACCCCGCCCTTTTCTATTCTCACGTACGCAATAATATACCTTGAATTTTGTTACTCAACCTACATATGACTCATCGCCTACCTGCGCGATCCGTAGATTAATTTTTATTGCTTATTTTTTCTTCTCTCCTTCTTTTATTATATTTTGATTTTTTCTATTATATAACAAAAATTTTTACTAATACAAATCAGTAGATACTCCTGATGATGACCTAACAAGTCGAAATCGATCGAGTGATTTTTTAAACTTTTTGAAAGACATTCAAAATATTCTGCGGAACAAAAAACAAGTGATTAATAAAAATGTGTTTTTTAAGTATTAAGTGTAAGTGTTTCTATTACGAGTCAATTTTGCGTTTATTCCTACAGAGTATTGTTATTACTAGAAATCACCAGAAATCATCATAACTTCCGTTCTGAATGCAATTAAGACATTCTGTAAAGTAATTCAAACTTGTTAATGCATCCTTTACAACTTTCATAAGTGTCGATCCGATCTGAGTTATGTAAGTGTTTCTATTACGAGTCAATTTTGCCTTTATTCCTACAGAGTATTTTTATTACTTGAAATCACCAAAAATCATCAGAACTTCCGTTCTAAATGTAACTAAGACATTCTGTAAAGTAATTTGAACTTGTCAATGCATCCTTTACAACATTCATAAGTGTCCATCCGATCTGAGTTATGTAAGTGTTTCTATTACGAGTCAATTTTGCCTTTATTCCTACAGAGTATTTTTATTACTTGAAATCAACAGAAATCATCATAACTTCCGTTCTAAATGCAATTAAGACATTCTGTAAAGTAATCTAAACTTGTCAATGCATCTTTTACAACTTTCATAAGTGTCGATCCGATCTGAGTTATGTAAGTGTTTCTATTACGAGTCAATTTTGCCTTTATTCCTACAGAGTATTGTTATTACTGGAAATCACCAGAAATCATCATAACTTCCATTCTTAATGCAAATAAGACATTCTGTAAAGTAATTTGAACTTGTCAATGCATCCTTTACAACTTTCATAAGTGCCGATGCGGTCTGAGTTATGTAAGTGTTTCTATTACGAGTCAATTTTGCCTTTATTCCTACAGAGTATTGTTATTACTAGAAATCACCAGAAATCACCATAACTTCCGTTCTAAATGCAATTAAGACATTCTATATAGTAATTTTAACTAGCCAATGCATCCTTTACAACTTTCATAAGTGTCGATCCGAGCTGAGTTATGTAAGTGTTTCTATTTTACGAGTCAATTTTGCCTTTATTCCTACAGAGTATTTTTATTACTTGAAATCACCAGAAATCATCATAACTTCCGTTCTAAATGTAATTAAGACATTCTATAAAGTAGTTTGAACTTGTTAATGCATCCTTTACAACATTCATAAGTGTCGATCTAATCTGAGTTATGTAAGTGTTTCTATTACGAGTCAATTTTGCGTTTATTCCCACAGAGTACTGTTATTACTCGTGATCACCAGAAATCATCATAACTTCCGTTCTAAATGCAATTAAGACATTCTGTAAAGTAATCTAAACTTGTCAATGCATCCTTTACAACTTTCATAAGTGCCGAACCGGTCTGAGTTATGTAAGTGTTTCTATTACGAGTCAATTTTGCCTTTATTCCTACAGAGTATTTTTATTACTTGAAATCACCAGAAATCATCATAACTTCCGTTCTAAATGCAATTAAGACATTCTGTAAAGTAATTTGAACTTGCCAATGCATCCTTTACAACATTTATAAGTGTCAATCCGATCTGAGTTATGTAAGTGTTTCTATTACGAGTCAATTTTGCCTTTATTCCTACAGAATATTGTTATTAATGGAAATCACCAGAATACATCATAACTTCCGTTCTAAATGCAATTAAAACATTCTGTAAAGTAATCTAAACTTGTCAATGCATTCTTTACAACTTTCATAAGTGTCGATCCAATCTGAGTTATGTAAGTGTTTCAATTTTGCCTTTATTCCTACAGAGTATTTTTATTACTTGAAATCACCAGAAATCATCATAACTTCCGTTCTAAATGCAATTAAGACATTCTGTAAAGTAATTTGAACTAGTTAATGCATTCTTTACAACTTTCATAAGTGTCGATCCGATCTGAGTTATGTAAGTGTTTCTATTACGAGTCAATTTTGCCTTTATTCCTACAGAGTATTGTTATTACTTGAAATCAACAGAAATTATCATAACTTCCGTTCTAAATGCAATTAAGACATTCTGTAAAGTAATTTGAACTTGTCAATGCATCCTTTACAACTTTCATAAGTGTCGATCCGATCTGAGTTATGTAAGTGTTTCTATTACGAGTCAATTTTGACTTTATTCCTACAGAGTATTTTTATTACATGAAATCACCAGAAATCATCATAACTTCCGTTCTAAATGCAATTAAGACATTCTGTAAAGTAATCTAAACTTGTCAGTGCATCCTTTACAACTTGCAGAAGTGTCGATCCGATCTGAGTTATGTAAGTGTTTCTATTTTACGAGTCAATTTTGCCTTTATTCCTACAGAGTATTTTTATTACTTGAAATCACCAGAAATCATCATAACTTCCGTTCTAAATGTAATTAAGACATTCTATAAAGTAATTTGAACTTGTCAATGCATCCTGTACAACATTCATAAGTGCCGATGCGGTCTGAGTTATGTAAGTGTTTCTATTACGAGTCAATTTTGCGTTTATTCCCACAGAGTACTGTTATTACTCGTGATCACCAGAAATTATCATAACTTCCGTTCTAAATGCAATTAAGACATTCTGTAAAGTAATCTAAACTTGTCAATGCATCTATTACAACTTTCATAAGTGCCGAACCGGTGTGAGTTATGTAAGTGTTTCTATTACGAGTCAATTTTGCCTTTATTCCTACAGAGTATTTTTATTACTTGAAATCACCAGAAATCATCATAACTTCCGTTCTAAATGTAATTAAGACATTCTGTAAAGTAATTTGAACTTGTCAATGCATCCTGTACAATATTTATAAGTGTCAATCCGATCTGAGTTATGTAAGTGTTTCTATTACGAGTCAATTTTGCCTTTATTCCTACAGAATATTGTTATTAATGGAAATCACCAGAATACATCATAACTTCCGTTCTAAATGCAATTAAGACATTCTGTAAAGTATTTTGAACTTGTCAATGCATCCTTTACAACATTTATAAGTGTCGATCCAATCTGAGTTATGTAAGTGTTTCAATTTTGCCTTTATTCCTACAGAGTATTTTTATTACTTGAAATCACCAGAAATCATCATAACTTCCGTTCTAAATGCAATTAAGACATTCTGTAAAGTAATTTGAACTTGTTAATGCATCCTTTACAACTTTCATAAGTGTCGATCCGATCTGAGTTATGTAAGTGTTTCTATTACGAGTCAAATTTGCCTTTATTCCTACAGAGTATTGTTATTACTTGAAATCAACAAAAATTATCATAACTTCCGTTCTAAATGCAATTAAGACATTCTGTAAAGTAATTTGAACTTGTCAATGCATCCTTTACAACTTTCATAAGTGTCGATTCAGTCTGAGTTATGTAAGTGTTTATATTACGAGTCAATTTTGGCTTTATTTCTACAGAATATTTTTATTACATGAAATCACCAGAAATCATCATAACTTCCGTTCTAAATGCAATTAAGACATTCTGTAAAGTAATCTAAACTTGTCAATGCATCCTTTACAACTTGCAGAAGTGTCGATCCGTTCTGAGTTATGTAAGTGTTTCTATTACGAGTCAATTTTGCCTTTATTCCTACAGAGTATTTTTATTACTTGAAATCACCAGAAATCATCATAACTTCCGTTCTAAATGCAATTAAGACATTCTGTAAAGTAATTTGAATTTGTCAATGCATTCTTTACAACTTTCATAAGTGTCGATCCAATCTGAGTTATGTAAGTGTTTCTATTACGGTCAATTTTGCCTTTATTCCTACAGAGTATTGTTATTACTAGAAATCACCAGAAATCATCATAACTTCCGTTCTGAATGCAATTAAGACATTCTGTAAAGTAACCTGAACTTGTCAATGCATCCTGTACAACTTTCATAAGTGTCGATCCGATCTGAGTTATGTAAGTGTTTCTATTACGAGTCAATTTTGCCTTTATTCCTACAGAGTATTTTTATTACTTGAAATCACCAGAAATCATCATAACTTCCGTTCTAAATGCAATTAAAACATTCTGTAAAGGAATTTGAACTTGTCAATGCATCCTGTACAACATTCATAAGTGCCGATCCGATCTGAGTTATGTAAGTGTTTCTATTACGAGTCAATTTTGCCTTTATTCCTACAGAGTATTTTTATTACTTGAAACCACCAGAAATCATCATAACTTCCGTTCTAAATGCAATTAAGACATTCTGTAAAGTAATTTGAATTTGTCAATGCATCCTTTACAACTTTCATAAGTGTCGATCCAATCTGAGTTATGTAAGTGTTTCTATTACTTTCAATTTTGCCTTTATTCCTACAGAGTATTGTTATTACTGGAAATCACCAGAAATCATCATAACTTCCGTTCTGAATGCAATTAAGACATTCTGTAAAGTAATTTTAACTAGTTAATGCATCCTTTACAACATTCATAAGTGTCGATCTAATCTGAGTTATGTAAGTGTTTCTATTACGAGTCAATTTTGCGTTTATTCCCACAGAGTACTGTTATTACTGGTGATCACCAGAAATCATCATAACTTCCGTTCTATATGCAATTAAGACATTCTGTAAAGTAATCTAAACTTGTCAATGCATCCTTTACAACTTTCATAAGTGCCGAACCGGTCTGAGTTATGTAAGTGTTTCTATTACGAGTCAATTTTGCCTTTATTCCTACAGAGTATTTTTATTACTTGAAATCACCAGAAATCATCATAACTTCCGTTCTAAATGCAATTAAGACATTCTGTAAAGTAAATTGAACTTGTCAATGCATCCTTTACAACATTTATAAGTGTCGATCCGATCTGAGTTATGTAAGTGTTTCTATTACGAGTCAATTTTGCCTTTATTCCTACAGAGTATTGTTATTAATGGAAATCACCAGAAATCATCATAACTTCCGGTCTAAATGCAATTAAGACATTCTGTAAAGTAATTTGAACTTGTCAATGCATTCTTTACTACCTTCATAAGTGTCGATCCAATCTGAGTTATGTAAGTGTTTCAATTTTGCCTTTATTCCTACAGAGTATTTTTATTACTTGAAATCACCAGAAATCATCATAACTTCCGTTCTAACTGCAATTAAGACATTCTGTAAAGTAATTTGAACTTGTTAATGTATCTTTTACAACTTTTATAAGCGTGGATCCGATCTGAGTTATGTAAGTGTTTCTATTACGAGTCAATTTTGCCTTTATTCCTACAGAGTATTTTTATTACTTGAAATCACCAGAAATCATCATAACTTCCGTTCTAAATGCAATTAAGACATTCTGTAAAGTAATTTGAACTTGTCAATGCATCCTTTACAACTTTCATAAGTGTTGATCCAATCTGAGTTATGTAAGTGTTTCTATTACGAGTCAATTTTGCCTTTATTCCTACAGAGTATTTTTATTACTAGAAATCACCAGAAAACACCATAACTTCCGTTCTAAATGCAATTAAGACATTCTGTAAAGTAATTTGAACTAGTCAATGCATCCTTTACAACTTTCATAAGTGTCGATCTGAGCTGAGTTATGTAAGTGTTTCTATTTTACGAGTTAATTTTGCCTTTATTCCTACAGAGTATTTTTATTACTTGAAATCACAGGAATCATCATAACTTCCGTTCTAAATGCAATTAAGACATTCTGTAAAGTAATTTGAACTTGTTAATGCATTCTTTACAACTTTCATAAGTGTCGATCCAATCTGAGTTATGTAAGTGTTTCTATTACGAATCAATTTTGCCTTTATTCCTACAGAGTATTTTTATTACTTGAAATCACCAGAAATAATCATAACTTCTGTTCTAAATGCAATAAAGACATTCTGTAAAGTAATTTGAACTTGTTTACAACTTTCATAAGTGTCGATCCGATCTGAGTTATGTAACTGTTTCTATTATGAATCAATTTTGCCTTTATTCCTGAGTATTTTTATTACTTGAAATCACCAGAAATCATCATAACTTCCGTTCTAAATGTAATTAAGACATTCTGTAAAGTAATTTGAACTTGTCAATGCATTCTTTACAACTTTCATAAGTGTCGATCCAATCTGAGTTATGTAAGTGTTTCTATTACGAGTCAATTTTGCGTTTATTCCCACAGAGTACTGTTATTACTGGTGATCACCAGAAATCATTAAAAGTTCCGTTGTAAATGCAATTAAGACATTCTGTAAAGTAATCTAAACTTGTCAATGCATCCTTTACAACTTTTATAAGTGCCGATCCGGTCTGAGTTATGTAAGTGTTTCTATTACGAGTAAATTTTGCCTTTATTCCTACAGAGTATTGTTATTACTAGAAATCACCAGAAATCATCATAACTTCCGTTGTAAATGCAATTAAGACATTCTGTAAAGTATGTTGAACTTGTAAATGCATCCTTTACAACTTTCATAAGTGTCGATCCGATCTGAGTTATGTAAGTGTTTCTATTACGAGTCAATTTTGCCTTTATTTTTACAGAGTATTTTTATTACTTGAAATCAACAGAAATTATCATAACTTCCGTTCTAAATGCAATTAAGACATTCTGTAAAGTAATTTGAACTTGTTAATGCATCCTTTACAACTTTCATAAGTGTCGATCCGATCTGAGTTGTGTAAGTGTTTGTAACAAATTTTGGTTATATCCCTCTGTTCGATGTGGTACGCGGTGATATAAGTTGTACTACCCCTAGTTATTACCCGGTTTACTTTTTGTAACGTCAAACGAAATGATTACACTTATACATGCAATCAAAATTAAAGTTGTTAAAAAAATCAAATCGGCGGGAAAACGGGAAATTGCGAAAAATATTAAAACGGGAATCTTAAATAGTATAAATATACGAAACAAACAAAATGCGTAGAGGATTAGATTAAAATTTTTGCTAACGAAAGAATATGAAAGTGAAAGTTGAAGGTGAAAAAGAACAAATTCTGCTGTGATTTGGTTTTAATCAATTATTTAAATTGTAAATCAATTAAAAAATATAATTATTTAAGCATAATGAAAACTAATGATAAATATTGATAAATAAAAATAAAAATGTTTGTTACAAAACCCTGTGAATTATATAAATAAACGAAAAACTAAAAAAAAATTAAATTGCATGCGAATATCTATGTATGTAAAACAAATAAAAATTTTATAAAAAACTGGATTAACCAGGGAAAAACGCAAGATTAATTATTAAGTGTAACTATAGTTAATTGTGTTATAAACTAATATTTATATGTATACATATATAATAAAGGAAATTGTTAAACGTATTGTACAGAAAAAAAAAGAAAAAAGAAAAAGTTGTGAAAATTGTTAATTAAAAATAATTTAATGTTGATTGGGGCTTGTACAAAAATTCTACCAAAGTGAGCTAGAACTAAAATCCTTAGCAAAAATAATAGTGTTTGATTTCCGACTACTCGGGAGATTTCACCTTGGCAAGTAGCAGAAGGGTGTATGCTAAACGTTATTCGCGGCGAACGAATTTAATATTTATTGTGATAAAATAGTGGCGGTTTATTGTGAAGTGCCTAATCCCGACCACAGAATTTAGCTATTACTCGAATCGTTTGTGTTCTGATATAAATATATATATATATATATATATATATATATATAACGAGTCATATATTCATGTATCATCGGGCGATCTAAAACTGGCGCCAAAATATTTGCCTAGTGAAGTTTACACGGATTACTGTTTATGAATCCTGTCTCTGCAAATACCCATATTACCAGTATACCTGAATCGAACGCGAGGCAACCTATGTGCCACACATTTAATCCATCCAGAGCCTTAGTGGAAAATTGACATGTCACTTGAGTCATCAGCTGCAATCAAACAATGAGATGAAGGACAACATCATACATTCATCATTCAAAATCGGTGACGTACAATTTTTTTTTAATATATAACCATTTCGTTTATTTCTTTTAGGAAGTTTATAACGTTTCATATTTACAAATCGTGTATATATATATAAATTTTTTTCAAATTCATTTTGCTATAGTTATTTAAGTTCATTTTTTTTGTGAAGAAATTGTTTCTTTTCCATGATTGCTTTCATTCATTATTTTGATTACGGTCGGTTAAATAAGAACTTAGCATTTGGTTTGGATTCGGGAATTTTTTAGGTTGATTTTTGTTGGGTGTAATACGAGAACGTCATAAAGATGCTTAGCTAAAGGTTTTTTTTTTGGGGTAGATGATTGCAGTCGATGTAATGTTAGCAGGCATTCTGTAATCGGTTCGGATCTTATTTTTTCTTACTTTTTTTTTGCACACTTGAATTTTTTTTTTTTGTAATGATGGCGACTTGCATGGGGTTTAACAGGACTCACCCATATCTGACTAGAGGCTATCTTAACCATAGTGTGCGCTCACGTGCAAGGTCAGTGACCGAACCATCGAGTTACAAATGGCGCCGAAACAGGGACCCAAAACGGTCTCATGATATACAATATATAATATAAAGTGACATAATTTAGAAATTTTATTTTGAGGTTATTTAAACTGGTGGCCTTAAGAAGGCATCCAGGTAGCTTCACTACCCAACCTTGACAGTTAGAGCTTAAAAAACCGCTTAGTTCACACGCGGTTGGCCTACTTTTTTTTGCCCTTCCGGTTTTTTTGAAGCACATTTTTTTTGTGACTTGTCAGTTATAATTTTATTGTCTTGAGTGAAAATTTAATACCGGTTTATTAATTAGCATTCTTCCGTTTATCAATATTTAATTTTACGGATTGACGGTTCTTTTACTTGCTCCTCATTTTGATGGTTCATGAATTGGATTCCGTTTGGTGCAGTAAAGGAATTTCTTCTTAAAACTAAACATGGCATCTGTTTCTATTTTTTTCTCCATCCTAAATTTAGTTACAGTTCTAAACCAATTTTTTTATTTTTTTGTTTTGGAACAGCAATAATTGATTAGTAATTGTCAAAGAGTTTAATGCTGGCTCGTTTGACGGTTCGGAGAGTGAGGATTCCACGACTAACTTAAATTACTTTCCTTATTAACTAAATTATTTCCATCCTATAGCCATATTTTTTCATCTTATTAACTTTTTACCAAGATAAAGTTTTTTTTTTGTCATAATTTTTACAAAATATTTTGTTTGTATTTTTGTTAAACGATTATAGAAGAGCCTAATGACTCAGCAACCTATTGGTATTTAATAAATATTATCTACCGCGAGTTGTTAGCTAAATCAATATATCAGACTGTGACCATTTATACCCCCATTGTTTATGAATACATACACCTACATATCTACTATTTTAACAAATTAAATTATTACTTATTTGTATAAAAATTGGTTATTTTTTCATATTTTTGGTTTTGTTTACGTATGTGTTAGTGATATTATTTCGCTACAAGTTGAACATTTTACTTTGATCGAATTTTTCTTGTTTTCGGAATCTACACAACATATCACGGGTGAAGAGTAGTATAACTCTGCCTATTTTCGTCTAAATTATTTATTAATTATTTTGTCTTAATTATTTATTAATTAAAATTTAAGTTCGGGTATCAATTTCATTTTTCAATTTTAACCATAATTATTATTCAGTTTCGCTTGGTTTTCGAAATTTTACGTGTCACGCTAAAATGGATTTTGGGTTGATCGAGAAAAGTTTAAGTCCCGACGAACTCAGTGTTGAATATTATGTTCGCGGACTAAATCCTAAACAAGTTGGAGCAGAGAAATCTTTTATGGAAATACTGAAAAAAGAATATCAAAATCCTAGTCAAAAAGCAAAACTATCACATTACCCTTATCGAACGGTTCAGTAGTATTGAAGGAGACAGAGAAGCTCGCAGATACATTCGAGGGCGACAGCAATATCCTAAAAAGAATTTCAATGATTTCTTGACTGAAATTGAAAGTGCTAATTATCGCCTGAAAAAACCGCTGCCCTCAGATGAAATTTTGGAAATCTTATTGGATAACATGAATCCGGCTTTAAAGAATGCGATTAGCAACAAACATTTTCGATCGATAGAAAAATTAAGATGGGTTTGTGATAATTACGAAAAAATCGGGAATACCTCTGGCTTCGACCCTTGTCGCCTAATTGAGTCACGCACCAGAAGACCGCCAGTGGTAGCCGAATTATCCGATCAAGGAAGAACGTTAACAGCTTATCATTCTAGAGGAAACCGTACCGATACAAATGAATCTGATGAAGGAGATTGCACCGAAAATAATTACTCGCGAGAAGTTGGTGCATTAAACCGGCAAACTTACGTAGTTTGCTGGAACTGTAAAGACCTTGGTCACAAATTTCAGGCTTGTAAATTGGAGAAAACTCAAGAGTTTTGCGATGGTTGTGGAATGGCAGGGATGGACAAAGTAAATTGCATGAGATGCCAGAGAAAACGTATCCAGGGAAATGTACAACCGAACGCGTCACATACTGGGGTACCACGTTCGGGGAACATAACGAGCCCCAGACTTCAATTAACTCATCGACCATCAACTCCAAAATAATACCTACCGATAATTCGATCCCAACTGATAATACCATTGTTAACCGGCTGCGACGTATTCAAAATTATTGGAAAAATCGGAAAAGTGGTCATAATTTATGTGCTATGTCCATCATTACCAATTTTGTAGAAAATGATCCCCGTCCATACGCGGAAATTTCCATTCTCGGGAAAGAAAAATTTGGTTTGCTCGATAGTGGTGCGAGTGTTAGCATTCTGGGGAAAAATTGCGAACAGTTAATAAGTTCGTTAGGATTAAAAGTAACCAAAATTAACACCTACATCAAAACTGCAGATGGTTCTCATAATTCTGTCATTGGGTACGTTTATCTACCTGTCACCTTCCGCAGGAAAACCGAAAGTTTAAAGTTTTGTCTAGTACCAACACTAAAATCTGAAGTTTATCTAGGCATAAATTTCTGGAAAATTTTCAGTATTGCTCCAGACATAATTAGTGAAATAACGGATGCCACTATTGAGACGAGCGTCGATACCAATCATCATAATCTAAGCAACAATCATAGAACGATGTTAACTGAAATTATCAACAGCTTTCCTTCCTTCGAGACTTATTGTCTGGGAAGAACTGATCTTGTTGAACATCACATTTCAGGGCGTACGAGAATCTTGTATACACCGCCGTTATACAAATAATAGTAATAATAATAATAAGAATGAAAATTCTAACAATGCATTTTAAATTTCATGAAAAAAAAAATATATTTAAATAAAAATGAATAATAAATTTTATAATATAAAAAAAAAATTAATATTCGTATATTTTTATAATATTTTCTGTAATCATTCCAATAGTTACTAGAAAAATACTTATTTTTATCAATAGTGAAAGAAATGACTACTTTAAATAAACTTAGTACCAAGCAAAAATACTATCATACAGACTTGTAATTAATATATTAATTCATAATTGGTACTGATCATTTAATAAAATACGAAAGTTAAATATATATATATGTTGTAAAAATTAAATTTGGCTTCAAAAAAATATAAGATAAAATAAGGATAAAGTAAACACAAAAAAAATTAACGGTTTGAAAAGAATATCGCGGTGAAATACCACACTCCGTAAGATAATGAAACGTAAATCACACACTTACCAAGGTCATGATGAAAGCGCTTTCCACATGGTGTTGGTATACCTGAAAAATAATTTGTTTTTTTTTTCACGCAATCCCGCAACTAACGAACTATTATTTTCAAACTGTAATCTTACACATTTGATTCTTAATTTAAGAAAGATTACTATTTTTAAAATGTAATTTTACACATATAATACTTAATAGAAAAAATCACTATTGGTTTTTCTTTTAACTTAAAGAAATTTAAATAAATTATAAAAATAACAACAATAAATAGCTACACACACGCAATAATGTAGCTGTGTTTAACACAACAGAATAATTCCGAGCACATAATATGCCCAGCCGTCCTAAGGCAATTATACACAAAAAAAAACTAGAGATGGCTTATGTCCGGTCCGCGATGGCACGTGTTTTCGCACAATTTTGTTCTAGATTGGAACTTGAAGGTCGTTAATTCGATCACTCGGTATCAAAATGATGTAACCGCAGTTATCATACAGCACTTATTCTTCTCTAAGAAAGGCACGAACAAAAACCAGAGGAACACATTAGATTTATTGAAACAGTTTGATCAAAATAAAAAAAACATTAAACTTAAATCATTGTAAAGCTATAATGAACGTACCTTGTTGTATCTCAAACACTTGGAAGAATTACGATTTTTTTTTTCCGTCCAGATTACGACTTATACAGTCAGCTGAATCGACCTCAAACGACCATCAGTCTCACATATAGAAGTCGGAACACAAAAATCACTTCTATCTGTTAATATACGGTGAAGTTTTTAGATAGATTTCAATAAATTTTTGTTTATTAATTAACACTCACATTAATTATTATAATTTTTCCACCGATTAATTTTGGTATAATTATCCAAATCAGACTGATCTCATCTTCGTTTGATCGCAACGTTTTCAACCCAATCTCGATCGATTCTTCAGTGTATTTGTCTGAGAGTACCACCACTAATTTCCTTTGCAAATATCACCCACACAAAACTAATTGATAATCAAATCAATTATTCGCGATAGAATGAAAAAACCAAAGAATTTGCTAAATTTTCTCTCTACACTTTGCGAATGATATAGGAAGAGGAGAGGTGAAAGTATCCGAGAAAATGCAAAAGAGAATGAACGATAATTTTACTAAACTCAAATTATGCTATATGCAAATAATTGAGGTCATTAGTAATGCTGCTAAACTAACATACTGTATAGCACAACATAAATATTATTTGTTTGTGACATAAAACATTTCCGCTTGTAACGAGAAAAAGAAACGTTGATCGTTACAATCGTGGGGCAGTCCCACACCCGAGATTTGTCTCATTGAGCCGGGCAACACATCGAAACCAACTCAAGTTTTTATATCCTTTATGTGATACGTACCTAACCTTTGTCCGTCTAGATTTGTTACCTCGACGGCAACATTCCCTATGATATTTTTAACCCTGCCGACAACGAATTTAGGGGCAAGTTTTGCGGAAAAGGATTTACTTGCGTCGCTTTGAGCAAAATTTCGCACGTATATTAGTTGACCCGGGTGGAAGTCGCGAATTCTTGTACGCAAATTATAGCGCTTCTCATTTTTTTATGGGCTTGTTTCATATGACTAAGAACTTGTTCTTGAGCTAAAGATAACCTATCCGCAGGTTGAATGATAATTGAACAATCCTCGAGGCCTTTAAGGCTTCGCAACAGTTCATATTGCGACCCGTTCATAATCTGATGCTGCCCAAAAACTAAATAATGGGGCGAATAACCGGTGGTCGAATGCATAGAATTTCGTATAGCCGAAGCTATTTCCTGGATATGAATGTCCCACTCTCGATGATTACCTGCTATATAGGCTCGTATCGAGGACAAAACTGTTCGATTAGCTCTTTCGCTAGCATTACTTTGCGGTGAATATTTCGGTGTGGTAATGTGTTTAATCCCAAACCTTTGTAATAAGGATTTAAATGTTTTTGCTAAAAACTGAGGCCCATTATCAGACTAATTATCAGACGGATAATTATCAGACAATATAGTCTCGGGAGTGCCAAATAAATGAAAAATATTATCTGCCAAACACTTACAAACTAAAGCGGCATTAGCATTTCGCATAGGATATAACAGAATGAATCGGGAATAAGAATCGAGAACAATAAATATACATGAATTTCCACTTTTTGTCCTAGGATAAGGTCCTAAAAAATCCACATAAAGTTGCTGCCATGGTCTATATGTCATAAAAGCTCGTCCCATAGGAGGTTGTAATATCAAATTGGAGGGTTTGCACGTTTTGCATACTTCACATTGGGAAATATATTCTTTAACAACTTTATACATTTTTGGCCAGTAAAAATACCGCTGTAGCTTATCCAATGTTTTTTCCGTGCCAAGATGAGCGGAACTTGGTGGATCGTGCGCTTGCCTGATTAGTTCGGGAATTAAGGCGTTTGGAACGTAAAGCTTCCAAATAGTCAAATCATTTTCGAGTGAGTCACTGATGCCAATTTGATTCGTAAAATATATTTTATCGTCAACTACTCGAAGATTAGATTTTAAGGTGGATTTGGCTTTCAATGTGGATACAAGGTCTTTATAGGTAGCATCATCGAAATGAGGAGAGTTTAAGTCGATCTGAAATGGAACGTCTGAGGTAACTTGAAGCGCATCAATGTTACTTTCAAAAGATCTTTACAGCGTATCAGGTACGATGTTTTTGGGTCCTTTAATATGCTGGATATCAAAAGAAAATGCTTGTAATTTAAGACTCCATCGTGCAAGTCTGCCATGGAGATCTTTTAGGCCCATTAGCCATTGCAGGCTCGCATGATCTGTTATTAAAGTAAAGGTATAACCTTCAACATAACATCTAAACTTCTTTACACTTTGAACAGCTGCATAACATTCTAGCTCTGTCACATAGTAGTTTTTTTGAGCGTTATTTAATTTCTGGGAAAAATAGGCGATCGGTTTTTCGGCACCTTGACAGTCATATTGAAACAAAACCCGTCCAATTCCGCTGGAACAGGCGTCACATTGAACGTAAAACCGTTCCCTAAAATTTGGATGTGATAAAACTGGAGCAGAAACCAGCGCTTGTTTTAAACTAACAAAAGCTTTTTGAGCTTCCTGGGACCAATTCCATTTTATTTTATTTTTCAATAAATCTGTCAATGGGGCGGAAATAATCGAAAAGTTTCGGATGAATCTCCGATACCATCCACACATGCCAATAAATCTGCGAATTTGTTTTTGTGTGCGGGGAGCCGGAAATCCAACAATTGCTTGAACTCTATCTGGGTCTGTACACAAGCAACCGTTTCCAACCAAATACCCTAAATATTTAATTTGCTTCAAAAGAAAATGGCTTTTCTCGATGTTAATGGTAAGGTTCGCAGCCGAAAGCAATGTCGCGACCTGTGCAAGCAAGACAAAGTGCTCATCTAAGGTCGCAGAAGTGATCAGCAAGTCGTCTAAGTACGTAAATACGCGGTCGTGTAGTTTATGTGGGATCACTTTATGCATTAGACGGCATAGAGTTTGCGGAGCATTGCACAGGCCAAACGGCATAACCTTAAACTGGAATAGGGGTTGACCTGGCACAGTGAACGCAGTTTTGTCACGAGAGTTAGGGTGCAAAGGGACCTGCCAAAAAGCATCTTTTAAGTCAAGGCTAGAAATGAAATGCGTTTGCTCGAGTCGGCTGACAAGGCTTTCTATTAACGGTAACGGGTATGCTTCCTTTTGGGTTACCTCATTAAGACGCCGTGCATCTAGACACAATCGGATTTTTCCATCTTTTTTTTTAACAAGCGCGACTGGTGAGCTCCAAGCACTTGTAGATTCTTCGATAACATCCATATTCAACATTCTATTCAATTCCTCATTTAATTGTTGTTGTATTATCAGAGAAACAGGATAAAAACGTTGCTTGATGGGGTTGTCGTTATTCAGTTTTATTTCGTGCTGCACGAGATGTGTTCGCCCAAGACCAAGTATAGCAGAGGAAGGGAATGTTTCAATTATCTGTTTTAAACGATCTTGATCGGAAGTAGATAATGAATGCTGATCCATATTGTAAGACAAAAATTGATTTCCAGTTACTTCTTCTGGTTTTAAAAAGGAGTGTTGTATACTGGAAATTTGATGTGGTGTAATCGTTAAGCCAAATTTGTTCCAGAAATCAATTCCTAAGTACAATGGTTGTCGTAAAGTAGGAACAATGAACAAACGCATAAGCTCGGTTTGACCATCAAAAGTAATTTTAGAGTTTATATAACCGTAAACTCTTTGTAATTCGCCACTGGCGGTAAAAATGATCGTAGGTAGATGATGAAGAGTAATATTAGGACTAGTCAAAAAACATTTTGATCCAGCACCGAGTGCACTAATACTTGCACCGCTGTCCAATAAACCTTTATATCGTTGTCCATCTACTAGCACTTCTGCGAATGGTCGTTTATCACCGTCGTTGTCCGAGATAATGGAAGATATAACATTGGCACGAATGCTCTTGATATTGTCCCAATAACGTCGTGTGCGTTGCTTTTGCTTTGCAGATAGGGATATATTTTGGAATTTTGTTAAAATTTTGCTATTAAAAGTATTGTTTACACAACCTCTTAAGTCGCTAGTTAGGTCGCTCGTTTGTGAAGCCACTGATTTTGTAAATGCGGAATGATTAACGACAAATGATGGATTAGAATGATTATAACAAGTATTCGGTTCTATTGAATGAGATAAATTAGTGGGTTGGTTAAAATGTGAACTATTTACACGAGTGATTGATTGACATGAATAATCTGAATCTATCGATTCGAGTTCCCGGTGTTCCGATTTATAAGATTCAGTTCGAAATCTGTGTTGCACGCACTTTCTGTCTTCTGGGACTTCAATAATGTTTTCGGGACATCCAGATTCCCAGTCTGTATCTGGACCCGCGGGGTGTTTTCCGAACATTTTGCACAAGAGGGGACTGTAACTCCCTTACATCCACACTTATAGCAAAAACGTTTGCGTGGCAATGGACAGTCCTGAAAGGTGTGGCCTATATCATCACAATTATAACATATAAACAGATTATTCTGACTTACACCCTTTAAAATAGATTGCATTGGAAGAGAAGTTGATTTATTCAACTGTGCGATTTTGATTTGATTACCATCTTCGATAGATGAGTGTCGAGCTGACTGATGAAATCTATCCAATGAACTTGTATTACTTGGATTGAAATGAAGCTCATGGATAGATTTTTTATTTGTAACAATGGTATCCATATTAATTCCGAGCCGTGACCAAGTCGTCTCCCAAGCTGTTGCACTCTTTATCAATTCTTGCACACTGTCAAAAGTTTTATCAGTTAGGTGTAGTTGCAGCGCTGGATGCATATTTAACCTAAGGACATCGATTAAATCGTCCTCAGAGTACATCTTTTTGCACTGAAGGGTGAGGCTCCAAACTTCGTTGTAGAAATTTAGGAAGGACTCTTTTGATTGTTGTTTCCTGGATTCGAATACCCGTCTCAGTTCAAATTCTGTTCTCCTATCTTTAAATCGCTCTATCAAATCTGTTCGAAACTGGGACCAAGTGGAATTTGGATTGGAACGACGATAGGTCCAATAATAGCGCAATGCGTTTCCCTTTAACACAAAACAGATTTCCGTAAACAATAGCGCGTCCGCTAAGTTTACCGAGCTCGCTAAAGTTTCTACTTGAAATAGGAACAGATTGATAGGTACTGCATTAGAACTTCCGTCAAAACAAATTCCAGATCGCGCTAAGGTACGAGTATCCGTCATGTATTTACGACCGCTCGATGATTGTGAGTTTCTTTCCCCATGTTCTCCAGTCGTTTTCAGAGGGGTACTAGTATTATTCTCTTGATTATTATTTCCTTCAATTCGTAAATAAATAAATATTGGTACCTCAGTGTCATCATCCGAATCAGACAAATCACCAGGCTTGTCTAATTGAATTTCTTTGATTTCATTAATGGTAGTCTCTAAATCAGCACTGTCAGCACACATCATCATGGATTGTAACTTCAGCATGATTGCTCTAGTGTTCTCCAAAAGATCAGTCGCTTGTTTTCCATAGGTACGAGATAATTGAGCTCTACTCAACCGTCCTTCTAAATGAATAAGTCTGGACTCCAATGCACATAATATTTTGTTGTCAAGATCTTGGGAAAAATCCAGGTTTTCCATTGTCGCTTTTAACTCAGATAACTTAACGGAACATTTTGTTATCTCATGAAGGGGTTTCTTTCTGGCTGAAGGGTGCATCTTATAAGGGCGTAATGAAGGGATGTCCGATTCTAATTTAAGGGCATTTTCCAGCTGAGATAGCACATCAGTTGGATATCCTCTTATGTTACGAACTCTACATTCAACTACCAATTCATCACGATCTAATAATTTGAGATCCATTTTTACATATATATATAAATATATGTGGGGTTTAAAAAAATATTTTGTTCAATTTAATACCATAGAACAAATCCTGCTGTTCTATGATAAGACTATAAGTAAACAACAAATTGAATAAAAAAAATTAAAACTATAATCTTGATTCTAATAGTAGATTTGGTTAATTATAATAAAATGTACACTAAATGCTAGGACTAAGGCAAACAAATTCTAACCACTTAACAATTCGTGAACACAATGTTCTGCTTTAAAATTAAATGTATCTATGATTTGTGGATCAATAACTGAAGAAACACAAAAAAAATCAGAAATTTTTTTGGACGCTGTTCTTATCCTATTTCGTCAAGTCAAACATCAAAGACGTAGCATCTGGATTGACTTATTGAACAGAATAGAAGGACTAAATGGTTGGATGACTGAACTTCTAAATATCAGTGGGGGGGGGGGAAGAAAATGTTAAGTACAAAACTAACCTATCAATACACTAAGTAGAGGCATAATTTGTTCTTAATCAAATAATTATAACTAGGAAGAAAATTGTAAAATAAAAAAAAATAAGCGGGAACTAAAAAGACAGAAATATCTGATTCTACCATGTGGTTTTATACTTATGAGAAATTGAATACCGTAATTTCCGCTATGTTTGTGGAACGAACAATTTAAGATTTTTTTTTTCTTTTCACCGTTGTATTGAACCACAAAGTAACGTAACTCAAAAAAAAATTTTTATTTTTGATAGATAAATTGCTTATATGATTGGGCGCCACTGTAACGTTGCCAACACTGTTCGTTATTGAAAATAATGGACAGGTTAACAACTGTTAGCAGAATATCCTCGCATTGGCCTCTGAGCGGTGATATATAGCTGGCTTAAGCTCAGGGTGATTGGCGTGGGGGTTTTCAGGGCGCACGAGAATCTTGTATACACCGCCGTTATACAAATAATAGTAATAATAATAATAAGAATGAAAATTCTAACAATGCATTTTAAATTTCATGAAAAAAAAAATATATTTAAATAAAAATGAATAATAAATTTTATAATATAAAAAAAAATTAAATATTCGTATATTTTTATAATATTTTCTGTAATCATTCCAATAGTTACTAGAAAAATACTTATTTTTATCAATAGTGAAAGAAATGACTACTTTAAATAAACTTAGTACCAAGCAAAAATACTATCATACAGACTTGTAATTAATATATTAATTCATAATTGGTACTGATCATTTAATAAAATACGAAAGTTAAATATATATATATATGTTGTAAAAATTAAATTTGGCTTCAAAAAAATATAAGATAAAATAAGGATAAAGTAAACACAAAAAAAATTAACGGTTTGAAAAGAATATCGCGGTGAAATACCACACTCCGTAAGATAATGAAACGTAAATCACACACTTACCAAGGTCATGATGAAAGCGCTTTCTACATGGTGTTGGTATACCTGAAAAATAATTTGTTTTTTTTTCACGCAATCCCGCAACTAACGAACTATTATTTTCAAACTGTAATCTTACACATTTGATTCTTAATTTAAGAAAGATTACTATTTTTAAAATGTAATTTTACACATATAATACTTAATAGAAAAAATCACTATTGGTTTTTCTTTTAACTTAAAGAAATTTAAATAAATTATAAAAATAACAACAATAAATAGCTACACACACGCAATAATGTAGCTGTGTTTAACACAACAGAATAATTCCGAGCACATAATATGCCCAGCCGTCCTAAGGCAATTATACACAAAAAAAAACTAGAGATGGCTTATGTCCGGTCCGCGATGGCACGTGTTTTCGCACAATTTTGTTCTAGATTGGAAGTGAAGGTCGTCAATTCTATCACTCGGTATCAAAATGATGTAACCGCAGTTATCATACAGCACTAATTCTTCTCTAAGAAAGGCACGAACAAAAACCAGAGGAACACATTAGATTTATTGAAACAGTTTGATCAAAATAAAAAAAACATTAAACTTAAATCATTGTAAAGCTATAATGAACATATCTTGTTGTATCTCAAACACTTGGAAGAATTACGATTTTTTTTTTCCGTCCAGATTACGACTTATACAGTCAGCTGAATCGACCTCAAACGACTATCAGTCTCACATATAGAAGTCGGAACACAAAAATCACTTCTATCTGTTAATATACGGTGAAGTTTTTAGATAGATTTCAATAAATTTTTGTTTATTAATTAACACTCACATTAATTATTATAATTTTTCCACCGATTAATTTTGGTATAATTATCCAAATCAGACTGATCTCATCTTCGTTTGATCGCAATGTTTTCAACCCAATCTCGATCGATTCTTCAGTGTATTTGTCTGAGAGTACCACCACTAATTTCCTTTGCAAATATCACCCACACAAAACTAATTGATAATCAAATCAATTATTCGCGATAGAATGAAAAAACCAAAGAATTTGCTAAATTTTCTCTCTACACTTTGCGAATGATATAGGAAGAGGAGAGGTGAAAGTATCCGAGAAAATGCAAAAGAGAATGAACGATAATTTTACTAAACTCAAATTATGCTATATGCAAATAATTGAGGTCATTAGTAATGCTGCTAAACTAACATACTGTATAGCACAACATAAATATTATTTGTTTGTGACATAAAACATTTCCGCTTGTAACGAGAAAAAGAAACGTTGATCGTTACAATCGTGGGGCAGTCCCACACCCGAGATTTGTCTCATTGAGCCGGGCAACACATCGAAACCAACTCAAGTTTTTATATCCTTTATGTGATACGTACCTAACCTTTGTCCGTCTAGATTTGTTACCTCGACGGCAACATTCCCTATGATATTTTTAACCCTGCCGACAACGAATTTAGGGGCAAGTTTTGCGGAAAAGGATTTACTTGCGTCGCTTTGAGCAAAATTTCGCACGTATATTAGTTGACCCGGGTGGAAGTCGCGAATTCTTGTACGCAAATTATAGCGCTTCTCATTTTTTTATGGGCTTGTTTCATATGACTAAGAACTTGTTCTTGAGCTAAAGATAACCTATCCGCAGGTTGAATGATAATTGAACAATCCTCGAGGCCTTTAAGGCTTCGCAACAGTTCATATTGCGACCCGTTCATAATCTGATGCTGCCCAAAAACTAAATAATGGGGCGAATAACCGGTGGTCGAATGCATAGAATTTCGTATAGCCGAAGCTATTTCCTGGATATGAATGTCCCACTCTCGATGATTACCTGCTATATAGGCTCGTATCGAGGACAAAACTGTTCGATTAGCTCTTTCGCTAGCATTACTTTGCGGTGAATATTTCGGTGTGGTAATGTGTTTAATCCCAAACCTTTGTAATAAGGATTTAAATGTTTTTGCTAAAAACTGAGGCCCATTATCAGACTAATTATCAGACGGATAATTATCAGACAATATAGTCTCGGGAGTGCCAAATAAATGAAAAATATTATCTGCCAAACACTTACAAACTAAAGCGGCATTAGCATTTCGCATAGGATATAACAGAATGAATCGGGAATAAGAATCGAGAACAATAAATATACATGAATTTCCACTTTTTGTCCTAGGATAAGGTCCTAAAAAATCCACATAAAGTTGCTGCCATGGTCTATATGTCATAAAAGCTCGTCCCATAGGAGGTTGTAATATCAAATTGGAGGGTTTGCACGTTTTGCATACTTCACATTGGGAAATATATTCTTTAACAACTTTATACATTTTTGGCCAGTAAAAATACCGCTGTAGCTTATCCAATGTTTTTTCCGTGCCAAGATGAGCGGAACTTGGTGGATCGTGCGCTTGCCTGATTAGTTCGGGAATTAAGGCGTTTGGAACGTAAAGCTTCCAAATAGTCAAATCATTTTCGAGTGAGTCACTGATGCCAATTTGATTCGTAAAATATATTTTATCGTCAACTACTCGAAGATTAGATTTTAAGGTGGATTTGGCTTTCAATGTGGATACAAGGTCTTTATAGGTAGCATCATCGAAATGAGGAGAGTTTAAGTCGATCTGAAATGGAACGTCTGAGGTAACTTGAAGCGCATCAATGTTACTTTCAAAAGATCTTTACAGCGTATCAGGTACGATGTTTTTGGGTCCTTTAATATGCTGGATATCAAAAGAAAATGCTTGTAATTTAAGACTCCATCGTGCAAGTCTGCCATGGAGATCTTTTAGGCCCATTAGCCATTGCAGGCTCGCATGATCTGTTATTAAAGTAAAGGTATAACCTTCAACATAACATCTAAACTTCTTTACACTTTGAACAGCTGCATAACATTCTAGCTCTGTCACATAGTAGTTTTTTTGAGCGTTATTTAATTTCTGGGAAAAATAGGCGATCGGTTTTTCGGCACCTTGACAGTCATATTGAAACAAAACCCGTCCAATTCCGCTGGAACAGGCGTCACATTGAACGTAAAACCGTTCCCTAAAATTTGGATGTGATAAAACTGGAGCAGAAACCAGCGCTTGTTTTAAACTAACAAAAGCTTTTTGAGCTTCCTGGGACCAATTCCATTTTATTTTATTTTTCAATAAATCTGTCAATGGGGCGGAAATAATCGAAAAGTTTCGGATGAATCTCCGATACCATCCACACATGCCAATAAATCTGCGAATTTGTTTTTGTGTGCGGGGAGCCGGAAATCCAACAATTGCTTGAACTCTATCTGGGTCTGTACACAAGCAACCGTTTCCAACCAAATACCCTAAATATTTAATTTGCTTCAAAAGAAAATGGCTTTTCTCGATGTTAATGGTAAGGTTCGCAGCCGAAAGCAATGTCGCGACCTGTGCAAGCAAGACAAAGTGCTCATCTAAGGTCGCAGAAGTGATCAGCAAGTCGTCTAAGTACGTAAATACGCGGTCGTGTAGTTTATGTGGGATCACTTTATGCATTAGACGGCATAGAGTTTGCGGAGCATTGCACAGGCCAAACGGCATAACCTTAAACTGGAATAGGGGTTGACCTGGCACAGTGAACGCAGTTTTGTCACGAGAGTTAGGGTGCAAAGGGACCTGCCAAAAAGCATCTTTTAAGTCAAGGCTAGAAATGAAATGCGTTTGCTCGAGTCGGCTGACAAGGCTTTCTATTAACGGTAACGGGTATGCTTCCTTTTGGGTTACCTCATTAAGACGCCGTGCATCTAGACACAATCGGATTTTTCCATCTTTTTTTTTAACAAGCGCGACTGGTGAGCTCCAAGCACTTGTAGATTCTTCGATAACATCCATATTCAACATTCTATTCAATTCCTCATTTAATTGTTGTTGTATTATCAGAGAAACAGGATAAAAACGTTGCTTGATGGGGTTGTCGTTATTCAGTTTTATTTCGTGCTGCACGAGATGTGTTCGCCCAAGACCAAGTATAGCAGAGGAAGGGAATGTTTCAATTATCTGTTTTAAACGATCTTGATCGGAAGTAGATAATGAATGCTGATCCATATTGTAAGACAAAAATTGATTTCCAGTTACTTCTTCTGGTTTTAAAAAGGAGTGTTGTATACTGGAAATTTGATGTGGTGTAATCGTTAAGCCAAATTTGTTCCAGAAATCAATTCCTAAGTACAATGGTTGTCGTAAAGTAGGAACAATGAACAAACGCATAAGCTCGGTTTGACCATCAAAAGTAATTTTAGAGTTTATATAACCGTAAACTCTTTGTAATTCGCCACTGGCGGTAAAAATGATCGTAGGTAGATGATGAAGAGTAATATTAGGACTAGTCAAAAAACATTTTGATCCAGCACCGAGTGCACTAATACTTGCACCGCTGTCCAATAAACCTTTATATCGTTGTCCATCTACTAGCACTTCTGCGAATGGTCGTTTATCACCGTCGTTGTCCGAGATAATGGAAGATATAACATTGGCACGAATGCTCTTGATATTGTCCCAATAACGTCGTGTGCGTTGCTTTTGCTTTGCAGATAGGGATATATTTTGGAATTTTGTTAAAATTTTGCTATTAAAAGTATTGTTTACACAACCTCTTAAGTCGCTAGTTAGGTCGCTCGTTTGTGAAGCCACTGATTTTGTAAATGCGGAATGATTAACGACAAATGATGGATTAGAATGATTATAACAAGTATTCGGTTCTATTGAATGAGATAAATTAGTGGGTTGGTTAAAATGTGAACTATTTACACGAGTGATTGATTGACATGAATAATCTGAATCTATCGATTCGAGTTCCCGGTGTTCCGATTTATAAGATTCAGTTCGAAATCTGTGTTGCACGCACTTTCTGTCTTCTGGGACTTCAATAATGTTTTCGGGACATCCAGATTCCCAGTCTGTATCTGGACCCGCGGGGTGTTTTCCGAACATTTTGCACAAGAGGGGACTGTAACTCCCTTACATCCACACTTATAGCAAAAACGTTTGCGTGGCAATGGACAGTCCTGAAAGGTGTGGCCTATATCATCACAATTATAACATATAAACAGATTATTCTGACTTACACCCTTTAAAATAGATTGCATTGGAAGAGAAGTTGATTTATTCAACTGTGCGATTTTGATTTGATTACCATCTTCGATAGATGAGTGTCGAGCTGACTGATGAAATCTATCCAATGAACTTGTATTACTTGGATTGAAATGAAGCTCATGGATAGATTTTTTATTTGTAACAATGGTATCCATATTAATTCCGAGCCGTGACCAAGTCGTCTCCCAAGCTGTTGCACTCTTTATCAATTCTTGCACACTGTCAAAAGTTTTATCAGTTAGGTGTAGTTGCAGCGCTGGATGCATATTTAACCTAAGGACATCGATTAAATCGTCCTCAGAGTACATCTTTTTGCACTGAAGGGTGAGGCTCCAAACTTCGTTGTAGAAATTTAGGAAGGACTCTTTTGATTGTTGTTTCCTGGATTCGAATACCCGTCTCAGTTCAAATTCTGTTCTCCTATCTTTAAATCGCTCTATCAAATCTGTTCGAAACTGGGACCAAGTGGAATTTGGATTGGAACGACGATAGGTCCAATAATAGCGCAATGCGTTTCCCTTTAACACAAAACAGATTTCCGTAAACAATAGCGCGTCCGCTAAGTTTACCGAGCTCGCTAAAGTTTCTACTTGAAATAGGAACAGATTGATAGGTACTGAATTAGAACTTCCGTCAAAACAAATTCCAGATCGCGCTAAGGTACGAGTATCCGTCATGTATTTACGACCGCTCGATGATTGTGAGTTTCTTTCCCCATGTTCTCCAGTCGTTTTCAGAGGGGTACTAGTATTATTCTCTTGATTATTATTTCCTTCAATTCGTAAATAAATAAATATTGGTACCTCAGTGTCATCATCCGAATCAGACAAATCACCAGGCTTGTCTAATTGAATTTCTTTGATTTCATTAATGGTAGTCTCTAAATCAGCACTGTCAGCACACATCATCATGGATTGTAACTTCAGCATGATTGCTCTAGTGTTCTCCAAAAGATCAGTCGCTTGTTTTCCATAGGTACGAGATAATTGAGCTCTACTCAACCGTCCTTCTAAATGAATAAGTCTGGACTCCAATGCACATAATATTTTGTTGTCAAGATCTTGGGAAAAATCCAGGTTTTCCATTGTCGCTTTTAACTCAGATAACTTAACGGAACATTTTGTTATCTCATGAAGGGGTTTCTTTCTGGCTGAAGGGTGCATCTTATAAGGGCGTAATGAAGGGATGTCCGATTCTAATTTAAGGGCATTTTCCAGCTGAGATAGCACATCAGTTGGATATCCTCTTATGTTACGAACTCTACATTCAACTACCAATTCATCACGATCTAATAATTTGAGATCCATTTTTACATATATATATATAAATATATGTGGGGTTTAAAAAAATATTTTGTTCAATTTAATACCATAGAACAAATCCTGCTGTTCTATGATAAGACTATAAGTAAACAACAAATTGAATAAAAAAAATTAAAACTATAATCTTGATTCTAATAGTAGATTTGGTTAATTATAATAAAATGTACACTAAATGCTAGGACTAAGGCAAACAAATTCTAACCACTTAACAATTCGTGAACACAATGTTCTGCTTTAAAATTAAATGTATCTATGATTTGTGGATCAATAACTGAAGAAACACAAAAAAAATCAGAAATTTTTTTGGACGCTGTTCTTATCCTATTTCGTCAAGTCAAACATCAAAGACGTAGCATCTGGATTGACTTATTGAACAGAATAGAAGGACTAAATGGTTGGATGACTGAACTTCTAAATATCAGTGGGGGGGGGGGAAGAAAATGTTAAGTACAAAACTAACCTATCAATACACTAAGTAGAGGCATAATTTGTTCTTAATCAAATAATTATAACTAGGAAGAAAATTGTAAAATAAAAAAAAATAAGCGGGAACTAAAAAGACAGAAATATCTGATTCTACCATGTGGTTTTATACTTATGAGAAATTGAATACCGTAATTTCCGCTATGTTTGTGGAACGAACAATTTAAGATTTTTTTTTTCTTTTCACCGTTGTATTGAACCACAAAGTAACGTAACTCAAAAAAAAATTTTTATTTTTGATAGATAAATTGCTTATATGATTGGGCGCCACTGTAACGTTGCCAACACTGTTCGTTATTGAAAATAATGGACAGGTTAACAACTGTTAGCAGAATATCCTCGCATTGGCCTCTGAGCGGTGATATATAGCTGGCTTAAGCTCAGGGTGATTGGCGTGGGGGTTTTCAGGGCGCACGAGAATCTTGTATACACCGCCGTTATACAAATAATAGTAATAATAATAATAAGAATGAAAATTCTAACAATGCATTTTAAATTTCATGAAAAAAAAAATATATTTAAATAAAAATGAATAATAAATTTTATAATATAAAAAAAAATTAAATATTCGTATATTTTTATAATATTTTCTGTAATCATTCCAATAGTTACTAGAAAAATACTTATTTTTATCAATAGTGAAAGAAATGACTACTTTAAATAAACTTAGTACCAAGCAAAAATACTATCATACAGACTTGTAATTAATATATTAATTCATAATTGGTACTGATCATTTAATAAAATACGAAAGTTAAATATATATATATATGTTGTAAAAATTAAATTTGGCTTCAAAAAAATATAAGATAAAATAAGGATAAAGTAAACACAAAAAAAATTAACGGTTTGAAAAGAATATCGCGGTGAAATACCACACTCCGTAAGATAATGAAACGTAAATCACACACTTACCAAGGTCATGATGAAAGCGCTTTCTACATGGTGTTGGTATACCTGAAAAATAATTTGTTTTTTTTTCACGCAATCCCGCAACTAACGAACTATTATTTTCAAACTGTAATCTTACACATTTGATTCTTAATTTAAGAAAGATTACTATTTTTAAAATGTAATTTTACACATATAATACTTAATAGAAAAAATCACTATTGGTTTTTCTTTTAACTTAAAGAAATTTAAATAAATTATAAAAATAACAACAATAAATAGCTACACACACGCAATAATGTAGCTGTGTTTAACACAACAGAATAATTCCGAGCACATAATATGCCCAGCCGTCCTAAGGCAATTATACACAAAAAAAAACTAGAGATGGCTTATGTCCGGTCCGCGATGGCACGTGTTTTCGCACAATTTTGTTCTAGATTGGAAGTGAAGGTCGTCAATTCTATCACTCGGTATCAAAATGATGTAACCGCAGTTATCATACAGCACTAATTCTTCTCTAAGAAAGGCACGAACAAAAACCAGAGGAACACATTAGATTTATTGAAACAGTTTGATCAAAATAAAAAAAACATTAAACTTAAATCATTGTAAAGCTATAATGAACATATCTTGTTGTATCTCAAACACTTGGAAGAATTACGATTTTTTTTTTCCGTCCAGATTACGACTTATACAGTCAGCTGAATCGACCTCAAACGACTATCAGTCTCACATATAGAAGTCGGAACACAAAAATCACTTCTATCTGTTAATATACGGTGAAGTTTTTAGATAGATTTCAATAAATTTTTGTTTATTAATTAACACTCACATTAATTATTATAATTTTTCCACCGATTAATTTTGGTATAATTATCCAAATCAGACTGATCTCATCTTCGTTTGATCGCAATGTTTTCAACCCAATCTCGATCGATTCTTCAGTGTATTTGTCTGAGAGTACCACCACTAATTTCCTTTGCAAATATCACCCACACAAAACTAATTGATAATCAAATCAATTATTCGCGATAGAATGAAAAAACCAAAGAATTTGCTAAATTTTCTCTCTACACTTTGCGAATGATATAGGAAGAGGAGAGGTGAAAGTATCCGAGAAAATGCAAAAGAGAATGAACGATAATTTTACTAAACTCAAATTATGCTATATGCAAATAATTGAGGTCATTAGTAATGCTGCTAAACTAACATACTGTATAGCACAACATAAATATTATTTGTTTGTGACATAAAACATTTCCGCTTGTAACGAGAAAAAGAAACGTTGATCGTTACAACCACACCCCTATAAAACAACGACATTATCCAGTGTCTCCCGCAATACAAGATCTAATTTTCAACGAAATAGACCGGATGCTCGCACTTGGAGTAATAGAGGAGAGTACAAGTCCGTGGAGTTCCCCCGTAGTGATGGTGCGCAAAGCGAATGGAATATCACGCCTGTGTTTGGACTCGAGGAAGATAAATGCCGTAACAAAAAAAGACGCCTATCCACTTCCTATCATTGATGGTCTTCTAGGCAGGTTACAAGAAACCAAATACATAACGAGCTTGGACCTCAAACATGCGTTCTGGCAGATACCTCTTTCCTTGAGCGCGAAAGAGATAACGGCTTTTACAGTTCCAGGCCGTCCTCTCTATCAGTTCTGTTTCATGCCGTTTGGGTTGTGTAATGCACCCCAAACCATGTGCAGGCTGATGAATCGTGTGATACCACACCAGTTACGAAATCGTGTATTCGTCTATTTAGACGATTTACTGATAATCTCGGCTGGTATCGACGATCACCTGGAAATATTAAAAACTGTATCCGATTTGTTGTCCAAAGCAGGGTTGACAATAAACATCGAGAAAAGCCATTTCGTGCTCAAGGAAACGAGGTATCTGGGGCTTTTGATCGGTGAACATTGGATTGAGAACAGATCCTACAAATGTGGAGTCCATAACTAATTTTCCAGCACCTAAATCCGTAAAGCAGACGCGTCGTCTATTAGGAATGGCCGGTTGGTATCGTCGTTTCATTTGAAATTATTCTGAGGTGACCGCTCCAATTGCAAACTTACTTAAAAAGGGAGTGAAATTTAAGTGGACAGATGAAGCAGAAGTGGCGTTCAAACGGTTAAAAATGTTGTTATCTACCGCGCCAGTCTTGCACAACCCCGACTTTACACAAAGTTTTTTTATTCGGTGTGATGCAAGCACCCAGGGCATAGGAGGCGTGTTATTCCAAAAGGATGGTGAAGGGAACGAAAAACCAATCGCGTTCATTTCACAAAAATTAAACGCCGCACAACGCAACTACACGGTGACGGAACTTGAATGTCTAGCAGCCATTGTTAGTATAAAAAAATTCAGACCTTATATTGAAGGTTATAGGTTTACGCTGATTACGGATCACGCTAGCTTGCAATGGCTAATGTCTCAAAAGGAGCTAAGTGGGCGCTTGGCGAGGTGGAGCCTAAAGTTGCAAGGGTTTGACTTTAGTATAGTTCACCAAAAAGGACGTGAAAATATTGTGCCTGATGCATTGTCCAGAATACACTGCGACACGCTTGCTGAACTAGAACACGATTTAAAACTACACGAGGCTGAAACCGAATTTACTATTGCACGTGACCAATCTTTTCTTGACCTTCACTCCAAGATAGAACATGATCCTCAATTGTACCCGAACTTCAGAGTGCTGAGTGGCGAAATATTTATTAGGATTGAACCAAAATCCACCAGTCAATTGACGGATATTCCATGCTGGAAGATGTGGGTGCCGAGCGAATTTCGTAACCATCTGATCAAGGAGGAACATGACGTACCGAGCGGTTCACATGGGCGTATATTTAAGACGCTGGATCGCCTAAGACGATTCTATTATTGGCCTAAAATGAATTCCCACTTACACCAGTACATTAATAATTGTGTCATATGCAAGCAATCCAAATCGTCAAATCAATGTTTACGGCCACCTCTAGGGAAACATACAATATCTGAAAGACCTTGGCAGAAGATCTTTGTAGATTTGTTGGGGCCGTATCCGAGAACATCAAGCGGAAAAACAACAATCCTAATTGTCATGGATCATCTTACAAAATTCGTCTATCTAAAAACGCTAACAAAAGCTACCACCAGTAAGATAGTTGAATTCCTTAGAGATGAACTGTTTCCATTATTTAGTGTACCTGAAACTATCCACAGCGACACCGGTGTTCAGTTTATTGGAAAGGAGTTTGCAACTCTATTGAAAGATTTCGGAATCCAACATATAAAGACAGCGTATTATTCACCCCAAAGTAATGCATCTGAAAGGGTAAACCGATCGATTGTAGCAGCGTTAAGGGCTTATATGAGTGAGAAACATGCACTTTGGGGCAAATTTTTGCCAGAAGTAGGAAGTGCTCTTAGAAATGCCATTCACCAGTCCACGAATTATTTGCCTCATTTCCTGGTATTTGGCTATCACAAAATATTACATGCCAAGGATTACAACATGCTTCGTGAAGTGAATCTAGTAGGCGAAAACTATTTAGACTGGATGAAGACACCGGATCGATTAGCAATAGTACATGAAGAGGTGAAAAACAATTTGACTAAATCTTATCATAAATACGCAAGCCATTACAATTTACGAACAAGACAACGAGCTTCCCTAATCGTAGGACAACAGGTATACGTCAAACAGCATCCGATGAGTGATGCTGCGAGTAAATTTACTGCAAAATTCGCTTATTTATTTAAAAGCTTTCGTTAAAGAAAAGCGCGGCGATCTATATTATGTTCTTGTGAATCAAAATAATAAAGATATCGGCACATTCCACCTAATGGATATAAAAAGTTGAGCTTGCTCTGTGATTAGAACTTCAATAATTTAAATTCAAAATTTCCTTTCAGCTTCAAAACATTCCTTTAGCTAGTACTGATTTCGAACCTGCCCTGTAACAAATTTTGGTTATATCTCTCTTTTTGATTTGGTACGCGGTGATATAAGTTGTACTACCCCTAGTTATTACCCGGTTTACTTTTTGTAACGTCAAACGAAATGATTACACTTATACATGCAAACAAAATTAAAGTTGAAAAAAAAAATCAAATCGGCGGGAAAACCGGAAATTGCGAAAAATATTAAAACGGGAATCTTAAATAGTATAAATATACGAAACAAACAAAATGCGTAGAGGATTAGATTAAAATTTTTGCTAACGAAACAATATGAAAGTGAAAGTTGAAGGTGAAAAAAAACAAATTCTGCTGTGATTTGGTTTTAATCAATTATTTAAATTGTAAATAAATTAAAAAATATAATTATTTAAGCATAATGAAAACTAATGATAAATATTGATAAATAAAAATAAAAATGTTTGTTACAAAACCCTGTAAATTATATAAATAAACGAAAAACTAAAAAAAAATTAAATTGCATGCGAATATCTATGTATGTAAAACAAATAAAAATTTTATAAAAAACTGGGTTAACCAGGAAAAAACGCAAGATTAATTATTAAGTGTAACTATAGTTAATTGTGTTATAAACTAATATTTATATGTATATATATATATACAATTATTTAAATTGTAAATAAATTAAAAAATATAATTATTTAAGCATAATAAAAACTAATGATAAATATTGATAAATAAAAATAAAAATGTTTGTTACAAAACCCTGTAAATTATATAAATAAACGAAAAACTAAAAAAAAATTAAATTGCATGCGAATATCTATGTATGTAAAACAAATAAAAATTTTATAAAAAACTGGGTTAACCAGGAAAAAACGCAAGATTAATTATTAAGTGTAACTATAGTTAATTGTGTTATAAACTAATATTTATATGTATATATATATATATATATATATAATAAAGGAAATTGTTAAACGTATTGTACAGAAAAAAAAGAAAAAAGAAAAAGTTGTGGAAATTGTTAATTAAAAATAATTTAATGTTGATTGGGGCTTGTACAAAAATTCTACCAAAGTGAGCTAGAACTAAAATCCTTAGCAAAAATAATAGTGTTTGATTTCCGACTACTCGGGAGATTTCACCTTGGCAAGTAGCAGAAGGGTGTATGCTAAACGTTATTCGCGGCGAACGAATTTAATATTTATTGTGATAAAATAGTGGCGGTTTATTGTGAAGTGCCTAATCCCGACCACAGAATTTAGTTATTACTCGAATCGTTTGTGTTCTGATATAAATATATATATATAACGAGTCATATATTCATGTATCATCGGGCGATCTAAAACTGGCGCCAAAATATTCGCCTAGTGAAGTTTACACGGATTATTGTTTATGAATCCTGTCTCTGCGAATACCCATATTACCAGTATACCTGAATCGAACGCGAGGCAACCTATGTGCCACACATTTAATCCATCCAGAGCCTTAGTGGAAAATTGACATGTCACTTGAGTCATCAGCTGCAATCAAACAATGAGATGAAGGACACCATCATACATTCATCATTCAAAATCGGTGACGTACAATTTTTTTTTTAATATATAACCATTTCGTTTATTTCTTTAAGGAAGTTTAAAACATTTCATATTTACAAATCGTATATATATATATATATATATATTATATATATATATATATATATATATATATATATATATATATATATATATATATATATATATATATATATATATATATATATATATATATATATATATATATATATATATATTTATATATATATATATATATATAAATTTTTTTTCCAATTCATTTTGCTATAGTTATTTAAGTTCATTTTTTTTTTTGAAGAAATTGTTTCTTTTCCATGATTGCTTTCATTCATTATTTTGATTACAGTCGGTTAAATAAGAACTTGGCATTTGGTTTGGATTCGGGAATTTTTTAGGATGATTTTTGTTGGGTGTAATACGAGAACGTCATAAAGATGCTTAGCTAAAGGTTTTTTTTTGGGGTAGATAATTGCAGTCGATGTAATGTTAGCAGGCCTTCTGTAATCGGTTCGGATCTTATTTTTTCATACTTTTTTTTTGCACACTTGAATATTTTTTTTTTGTAATGATGGCGACTTGCATGGGGTTTAACGGGACTCACCCATATCCGACGAGAGGCTATCTTAACCATAGTGTGCGACCACGTGCAAGGTCAGTGACCGAACCATCGAGTTACATGTTTCTATTACGAATCAATTTTGCCTTTATGCCTACAGAGTATTTTTATTACTTGAAATCACCAGAAATCATCATAACTTCCGTTCTAAATGCAATTAAGACATTCTGTAAAGTAATTCAAACTTGCCAATGCATCTTTTACAACTTTCATAAGTGTCGATCCGATCTGAGTTATGTAAGTGTTTCTATTACGAGTCAATTTAGCCTTTATTCCTACAGAGTATTGTTATTACTTGAAATCACCAGAAATAATCACTACTTCCGTTCTAAATGTAATTAAGACATTCTGTAAAGTAATTTGAACTTGTTAATGCATTCTTTACAACTTTCATAAGTGTCGATCCGATATGAGTTATGTAAGTGTTTCTATTACGAATCAATTTTGCCTTTATTCCTACAGAGTATTTTTTATTACTGGAAATCACCAGAAATCATCATAACTTCCGTTCTAAATGCAACTAAGGCATTCTGTAAAATAATTTGAACTAGTCAATGCATCTTTTACAACTTTCGTAATTGTCGTTCCGATCTGAGTTATGTAAGTGTTTCTATTACGAGTCAATTTTGCTTTTATTCCTACAGAGTATTGTTATTACTGAAAATCACCAGAAATCATCATAACTTCCGTTCTAAATGCAATTAAGACGTTCTGTAAAGTAATTTAAACTTATCAATGCATCCTTTACAACTTTCATAAGTGTCGATCCGATCTGAGTTATGTAAGTGTTTCTATTACGAGTCAATTTTGCGTTTATTCCTACAGAGTATTGTTATTACTAGAAATCACCAGAAATCATCATAACTTCCGTTCTGAATGCAATTAAGACATTCTGTAAAGTAATTCGAACTTGTTAATGCATCTTTTACAACCTTCATTAGTGTCGATCCGACCTGAGTTATGTAAGTGTTTCTATTACGAGTCAATTTTGCCTTTATTCCTACAGAGTATTTTTATTACTTGAAATCACCAAAAATCATCAGAACTTCCGTTCTAAATGTAACTAAGACATTCTGTAAAGTAATTTGAACTTGTCAATGCATCCTGTACAACATTCATAAGTGTCGATCCGATCTGAGTTATGTAAGTGTTTCTAATACGAGTCAATTTTGCGTTTATTCCTACAGAGTACTGTTATTACTGGTGATCACCAGAAATCATCACTATTTCCGTTCTAAACGCAAATAAGACATTCTGTAAAGTAATATGAACTTGTCAATGCATTCTTTACAACTTTCATAAGTGCCGAACCGGTCTGGGTTATGTAAGTGTTTCTATTACGAGTTAATTTTGCCTTTATTCCTACAGAGTATTTTTATTACTTGAAATCACCAGAAATCTTCATAACTTCCGTTCTAAATGCAATTAAGACATTCTGTAAAGTAATTTGAACTTGTTAATGTATCCTTTACAACTTTCATAAGCGTCGATCTGATCTGAGTTATGTAAGTGTTTCTATTACGAATCAATTTTGCCTTTATTCCTACAGAGTATTTTTATTACTTGAATTTACCAGAAATCATCATAACTTCCGTTCTAAATGCAATTAGGACATTCTGTAAAGTAATTTGAACTAGTTAATGCATCCTGTACAACTTTCATAAGTGTCGATCCGATCTGAGTTATGTAAGTGTTTCTATTACGAGTCAATTTTGCCTTTATTCCTACAGAGTATTTTTATTACTTGAAATCACCAGAAATCATCATACCTTCCGTTCTAAATGCAATTAAGACATTCTGTAAAGTAATTTGAACTAGTCAATGCATCCTTCACAACTTTCATAAGTGTCGATCCGATTTGAGTTATGTAAGTGTTTCTATTACGAATCAATTTTGCCTTTATTCCTACAGAGTATTTTTATTACTTGAAATCACCAGAAATCATCATAACTTCCGTTCTAAATGCAATTAAGACATTCTGTAAAGTAATCTAAACTTGTCAATGCATCTTTTACAACTTTCATAAGTGTCGATCTAATCTGAGTTATGTAAGTGTTTCTATTACGAGTCAATTTTGCGTTTATTCCCACAGAGTACTGTTATTACTGGTGATCACCAGAAATCATCATAACTTCCGTTCAAAATGCAATTAAGACATTCTGTAAAGTAATTTAAACTTGTCAATGCATTCTTTACAACTTTCATAAGTGTCGATCTAATCTGAGTTATGTAAGTGTTTCTATTACGAGTCAATTTTGCGTTTATTCCCACAGAGTACTGTTATTACTGGTGATCACCAGAAATCATCATAACTTCCGTTCTAAATGCAATTAAGACATTCTGTAAAGTAATCTAAACTTGTCAATGCATCCT
This sequence comes from Nephrotoma flavescens, assembly GCA_932526605.1. NCBI lineage: Eukaryota > Metazoa > Arthropoda > Insecta > Diptera > Tipulidae > Nephrotoma > Nephrotoma flavescens. Next base: position 642,847 of record CAKOBK010000046.1, read on the forward strand.
TTACAACTTTCATAAGTGCCGAACCGGTCTGAGTTATGTAAGTGTTTCTATTACGAGTCAATTTTGCCTTTATTCCTACAGAGTATTTTTATTACTTGAAATCACCAGAAATCATCATAACTTCCGTTCTAAATGCAATTAAGACATTCTGTAAAGTAATTTGAACTTGTCAATGCATCCTTTACAACATTTATAAGTGTCGATCCGATCTGAGTTATGTAAGTGTTTCAATTTTGCCTTTATTCCTACAGAGTATTGTTATTAATGGAAATCACCAGAAATCATCATAACTTCCGTTCTAAATGCAATTAAGACATTCTGTAAAGTAACTTGAACTTGTCAATGCATTCTTTACAACTTTCATAAGTGTCGATCCAATCTGAGTTATGTAAGTGTTTCACTTTTGCCTTTATTCCTACAGAGTATTTTTATTACTTGAAATCACCAGAAATCATCATAACTTCCGTTCTAAATGCAATTAAGACATTCTGTAAAGTAATTTGAACTTGTTAATGTATCCTTTACAACTTTTATAAGCGTGGATCCGATCTGAGTTATGTAAGTGTTTCTATTACGAATCAATTTTGCCTTTATTCCTACAGAGTATTTTTATTACTTGAAATCACCAGAAATCTTCATAACTTCCGTTCTAAATGCAATTAAGACATTATGTTAAGTAATCTAAACTTGTCAATGCATCTTTTACAACTTTCATAAGTGTCGATCCGATCTGGGTTATGTAAGTGTTTCTATTACGAGTCAATTTTGCCTTTATTCCTACAGAGTATTTTTATTACTAGAAATCACCAGAAAACATCATAACTTCCGTTCTAAATGCAATTAGGACATTCTGTAAAGTAATTTGAACTAGTCAATGCATCCTTTACAACTTTCATTAGTGTCGATCCGAGCTAAGTTATGTAAGTGTTTCTATTTTACGAGTCAATTTTGCCTTTATTCCTACAGAGTATTTTTATTACTTGAAATCACCAGATATCATCATAACTTCCGTTCTAAATGCAATTAAGACATTCTGTAAAGTAATTTGAACTTGTTAATGCATTCTTTACAACTTTCATAAGTGTCGATCCAATCTGAGTTATGTAAGTGTTTCTATTACGAGTCAATTTTGCCTTTATTCCTACAGAGTATTTTTATTACTTGAAATCACCAGAAATAATCATAACTTCCGTTCTAAATGCAATTAAGACATTCTGTTAAGTAATTTGAACTTGTTAATGCATTCTTTACAACTTTTATAAGTGTCGATCCAATCTGAGTTATGTAAGTGTTTCTATTACGAATCAATTTTGCCTTTATTCCTACAGAGTATATTTATTACTTGAAATCACCAGAAATAATCATAACTTCCGTTCTAAATGCAATTAAGACATTCTGTAAAGTAATTTGAACTTGTCAATGCATCCTTTACAACTTTCATAAGTGTTGATCCGATCTGAGTTATGTAAGTGTTTCTATTACGAGTCAATTTTGCCTTTATTCCTACAGAGTATTTTTATTACTTGAAATCACCAGAAATCATCATAACTTCCGTTCTAAATGCAATTAAGACATTCTGTAAAGTAATTTGAACTTGTCAATGCATCCTTTACAACTTTCATAAGTGTTGATCCAATCTGAGTTATGTAAGTGTTTCTATTACGAGTCAATTTTGCCTTTATTCTTACAGAGTATTTTTATTACTTGAAATCACCAGAAATCATCATAACTTCCGTTCTAAATGCAATTAAGACATTCTGTAAAGTAATTTGAACTTGTTAATGCATCTTTTACAATTTTCATAAGTGTCGATCCGAGCTGAGTTATGTAAGTGTTTCTATTACGAATCAATTTTGCCTTTATTCCTACAGAGTATTTTTATTACTTGAAATCACCAGAAATCATCATAACTTCCGTTCTAAATGCAATTAAGACATTCTGTAAAGTAATTTGAATTTGTCAATGCATTCTTTACAACTTTCATAAGTGTCGATCCAATCTGAGTTATGTAAGTGTTTCTATTACGAGTCAATTTTGCCTTTATTCCTACAGAGTATTACTTTGGACGGCAGTCCAAACGAGTGACGAAAGCACCTACTGTGCTGGAAGTCGAACGAAGTATATTATACAGCAAGTTTCGAACTTTTTCCCTTTAAGGCCGCTAGGATCATGTTATATACCATTGGAAAGGCCTTGAAAAATAAACCTAAGTAATGTATAAAAAATGAATTTCTACTAACATTGAGTGGAGATATGACCTTCCGAAAATTGCCCCAAAAAATCAGTTTTTCGGGTATAACTGCCCCAAAAAAGGCCCCAATTATTTTCTAACTGACAAATTATGATTGTAGACGTCAATACCAATTCAACGACACCTCAAACGCCCAAAACGGATGATTTTGACCAAAGTTATGACAATTTTAAATTTTTCTATGACGTCACCATATAATCTTGCTTTGGTATATATGTTTGTTTGTCCGTACCTCTTTTATTTGATCTCATATTTTCAGGGGTTGTAGTACTTAAAAAACTAAGCAACTTTTGTTCTACAACTTTTTGATTTGACCGCCATGTTGGCCGCGGCTGGCCTCTGAACGGCCATTTTTGGCCATTTTGCCACGTCCACAGTGCTGAATCTATTCGACATATCCTAGACATATGCATATCGTTGGAAAGGTATTGACGCCAGCTATCAAATAGCAAAAAATAGAATTCAAAAAATTATGTTAGAGGGTCATTTTGGCCAGAAAACAGAAAAATGCGAAATCGGCCGGCCACATTCGGCCAAATTGATAAAAAATGAGCCCAAGACTTTTGGTTCATATTTTCAGGATTATTAGCCACAAATCTCACCTACAATATGACATCAACCGTTTGTCAAACAAAACTCGTATATTTTAGATATTGACCTCCATAACTTAAAAGCCACATTAATTTTTTGCCAAATTTCATTTTTTGGCTCAAATGCACCCTAATATCGGTCCGTTGCGGTTCATAATGATAGTGGATCAACGTATTACAATGAAACAAATATAAATACATCATATTATTATCATTGCTAAGAGAATTTTTACCAGTGACTCTTTTTTCATAACAAAAAAAATGAAAAAACTGACAAATTGATGTGATCGAAAAAATCACCAAAAACATTGAACAATCTCCTTGCATAAAATCGATACTTTTTTAATCTTTATGATGGTTTCTTTAAAAAAAATAGATCTTACCACTCCTCCCATGCAAGAAACATGCAAAAAAATTGTTGAATTATCCAAGATTTTATCCGTCGTATGAATATGACTTAAGGCACACTAACACGTAGCGGCCACTTGTGTGCTATCGAGTGTGTGTATGAACTGTTTTGACTGACAACAATAAAACGAATCGCAATTCAATTCATCTTCAATTTGCCGTGCCAAAATCATTGATATCAAATAAAAAACCTCTTAACGAGGTAAATGTTCGAGTGATGAAAGCCGAATTCAATTCAAAAAATTTCTGATATCAAATTTGTGCCGAAAAAAACAATTGCATTCGATTTGTCAACGATTTTTCGGAATGTTAGTGCATTCGGCGCGTTTGTTTACATTTTGCTTTCTAGCTGTCAAGAATAACGATTGCTAACGATTTTTCGGAATGTTCAACAACAACGCGCTGAATACATTAACATTCCGAAAAATCGTTGACAAATCGAATGCAATTGTTTTTTTTCGGCACAAATTTGATATCAGAAATTTTGTGAATTGAATTCGGCTTTCATCACTCGAACATTTACCTCGTTAAGAGGTTTTTTATTTTTGTTATTACTGGAAATCACCAGAAATAATCATAACTTCCGTTCTAAATGCAATTAAGACATTCTGTAAAGTAATTTTAACTAGTTAATGCATCCTTTACAACTTTCATAAGTGTCGATCCGATCTGAGTTATGTAAGTGTTTCTATTTTACGAGGTAATTTTGCCTTTATTCCTACAGAGTATTTTTATTACTTGAAATCACCAGAAATCATCATAACTTCCGTTCTAAATGTAATTAAGACATTCTGTAAAGTAATTTGAACTTGTCAATGCATTCTTTACAACTTTCATAAGTGTTGATCCAATCTGAATTATGTAAGTGTTTCTATTACGAGTCAATTTTGCGTTTATTCCCACAGAGTACTGTTATTACTGGTGATCACCAGAAATCATTAAAAGTTCCGTTGTAAATGCAATTAAGACATTCTGTAAAGTAATCTAAACTTGTCAATGCATCCTTTACAACTTTCATAAGTGCCGATCCGGTCTGAGTTATGTAAGTGTTTCTATTACGAGTCAATTTTGCCTTTATTCCTACAGAGTATTGTTATTACTAGAAATCACCAGAAATCATCATAACTTCCGTTCTAAATGCAATTAAGACATTCTGTAAAGTATGTTGAACTTGTCAACGCATCCTTTACAACTTTCATAAGTGTCGATCCGATCTGAGTTATGTAAGTGTTTCTATTACGAGTCAATTTTGCCTTTATTCCTACAGAGTATTGTTATTACTTGAAATCAACAGAAATTATCATAACTTCCGTTCTAAATGCAATTAAGACATTCTGTAAAGTAATTTGAACTTGTTAATGCATCCTTTACAACTTTCATAAGTGTCGATCCGATCTGAGTTGTGTAAGTGTTTGTAACAAATTTTGGTTATATCCCTCTGTTCGATTTGGTACGCGGTGATATAAGTTGTACTACCCCTAGTTATTACCCGGTTTATTTTTTGTAACGTCAAACGAAATGATTACACTTATACATGCAATCAAAATTAAAGTTGTAAAAAAAATCAAATCGGCGGGAAAACGGGAAATTGCGAAAAATATTAAAACGGGAATCTTAAATAGTATAAATATACGAAACAAACAAAATGCGTAGAGGATTAGATTAAAATTTTTGCTAACGAAACAATATGAAAGTGAAAGTTGAAGGTGAAAAAAAAACAAATTCTGCTGTGATTTGGTTTTAATCAATTATTTAAATTGTAAATAAATTAAAAAATATAATTATTTAAGCATAATGAAAACTAATGATAAATATTGATAAATAAAAATAAAAATGTTTGTTACAAAACCCTGTGAGTTATATAAATAAACGAAAAACTAAAAAAAAATTAAATTGCATGCGAATATCTATGTATGTAAAACAAATAAAAATTTTATAAAAAACTGGATTAACCAGGGAAAAACGCAAGATTAATTATTAAGTGAAACTATAGTTAATTGTGTTATAAACTAATATTTATATGTAAACATATATATTAATAAAGTAAGTAATAATAAATTAATAATAAATAAAATAATAAAGGAAATTGTTAAACGTATTGTACAGAAAAAAAAGAAAAAAGAAAAAGTTGTGAAAATTGTTAATTAAAAATAATTTAATGTTGATTTGGGCTTGCACAAAAATTCTACCAAAGTGAGCTAGAACTAAAATCCTTAGCAAAAATAATAGTGTTTGATTTCCGACTACTCGGGAGATTTCACCTTGGCAAGTAGCAGAAGGGTGTATGCTAAACGTTATTCGCGGCGAACGAATTTAATATTTATTGTGATAAAATAGTGGCGGTTTATTGTGCAGTGCCTAATCCCGACCACAGAATTTAGCTATTACTCGAATCGTTTGTGTTCTGATATAAATATATATATATAACGAGTCATATATTCATGTATCATCGGGCGATCTAAAACTGGCGCCAAAATATTCGGCTAGTGAAGTTTACACGGATTACTGTTTATGAATCCTGTCTCTGCAAATACCCATATTACCAGTAAAACCTGAATCGAACGCGAGGCAACCTATGTGCCACACATTTAATCCATCCAGAGCCTTAGTGGAAAATTGACATGTCACTTGAGTCATCAGCTGCAATCAAACAATGAGATGAAGGACAACATCATACATTCATCATTCAAAATCGGTGACGTACAATTTTTTTTAATATATAACCATTTCGTTTATTTCTTTTAGGAAGTTTATAACGTTTCATATTTACAAATCGTGTATATATATATATATATATATATATAAATTTTTTTCCAATTCATTTTGCTATAGTTATTTAAGTTCATTTTTTTTGTGAAGAAATTGTTTCTTTTCCATGATTGCTTTCATTCATTATTTTGATTACGGTCGGTTAAATAAGAACTTGGCATTTGGTTTGGATTCGGGAATTTTTTAGGTTGATTTTTGTTGAGTGTAATACGAGAACGTCATAAAGATGCTTAGCTTAAGGTTTTTTTTTTTGGGGTAGATGATTGCAGTCGATGTAATGTTAGCAGGCTTTCTGTAATCGGTTCGGATCTCATTTTTTCTTACTTTTTTTTTGCACACTTGAATATTTTTTTTTTTAATGATGGCGACTTGCATGGGGTTTAACAGGACTCATCCATATCTGACTAGAGGCTATCTTAACCATAGTGTGCGCTCACGTGCAAGGTCAGTGACCGAACCATCGAGTTACAAATGGCGCCGAAACAGGGACCCAAAACGGTCTCATGATATACAATATATAATATAAAGTGACATAATTTAGAAATTTTATTTTGAGGTTATTTAAACTGGTGGCCCTAAGAAGGCATCCAGGTAGCTTCATCATCCAACCTTGACAGTTAGAGCTTAAAAAACCGCTTAGTTCACACGCGGTTGGCCTACTTTTTTTTTTGCCCTTCCGGTTTTTTTTGAAGCACATTTTTTTTGTGACTTGTCAGTTATAATTTTATTGAAATGAGTGAAAGTTTAATACCGGTTTATTAATTAGCATTCTTCCGTTTATCTATATTTAATTTTACGGATTGACGGTTCTTTTACTTGCTCCTCATTATGATGGTTCATGAATTGGATTCCGTTTGGTGCAGTAAAGGAATTTCTTCTTAAAACTAAACATGGCATCTGTTTCTATTTTTTTCTCCATCCTAAATTTAGTTACAGTTCTAAACCAATTTTTTTATTTTTTTGTTTTGGAACAGCAATAATTGATTAGTAATTGACAAAGAGTTTAATGCTGGCTCGTTTGACGGTTCGGAGAGTGAGGATTCCACGACTAACTTAAATTACTTTCCTTATTAACTAAATTATTTTCATCCTATAGCGATATTTTTTCATCTTATTAACTTTTTACCAAGATAAAGTTTTTTTTTTGTCATAATTTTTACAAAATATTTTGTTTGTATTTTTGTTAAACGATTATAGAAGAGCCTAATGACTCAGCAACCTATTGGTATTTAATAAATATTATCTACCGCGAGTTGTTAGCTAAATCAATATATCAGACTGTGATCATTTATACCCCCATTGTTTATGAATACATACACCTACATATCTACTATTTTAACAAATTAAATTATTACTTATTTGTATAAAAATTGGTTATTTTTTCATATTTTTGGTTTTGTTTACGTATGTGTTAGTGATATTATTTCGCTACAAGTTGAACATTTTACTTTGATCGAATTTTTCTTGTTTTCGGAATCTACACAACATATCACGGGTGAAGAGTAGTATAACTCTGCCTATTTTCGTCTAAATTATTTATTAATTATTTTGTCTTAATTATTTATTAATTAAAATTTAAGTTCGGGTATCAATTTCATTTTTCAATTTTAACCATAATTATTATTCAGTTTCGCTTGGTTTTCGAAATTTTACGTGTCACGCTAAAATGGATTTTGGGTTGATCGAGAAAAGTTTAAGTCCTGACGAACTCAGTGTTGAATATTATGTTCGCGGACTAAATCCTAAACAAGTTGGAGCAGAGAAATCTTTTATGGAAATACTGAAAAAAGAATATCAAAATCCTAGTCAAAAAGCAAAACTATCACATCACCCTTATCGAACGGTTCAGTAGTATTGAAGGAGACAGAGAAGCTCGCAGATACATTCGAGGGCGACAGCAATATCCTAAAAAAAATTTCAATGATTTCTTGACTGAAATTGAAAGTGCTAATTATCGCCTGAAAAAACCGCTGCCCTCAGATGAAATTTTGGAAATCTTATTGGATAACATGAATCCGGCTTTAAAGAATGCGATTAGCAACAAACATTTTCGATCGATAGAAAAATTAAGATGGGTTTGTGATAATTACGAAAAATCTGGAATACCTCTGGCTTCGACCCTCGTCGCCTAATTGAGTCACGCACCAGAAGACCGCCAGTGGTAGCCGAATTATCCGATCAAGGAAGAACGTTAACAGCTTATCATTCTAGAGGAAACCGTCCCGATACAAATGAATCTGATGAAGGAGATTGCACCGAAAATAATTACTCGCGAGAAGTTAGTGCATTAAACCGGCAAACTTACGTAGTTTGCTGGAACTGTAAAGACCTTGGTCACAAATTTCAGGCTTGTAAATTGGAGAAAACTCAAGAGTTTTGCGATGGTTGTGGAATAGCAGGGATGGACAAAGTAAATTGCATGAGATGCCAGAGAAAACGTATCCAGGGAAATGTACAACCGAACGCGTCACATACTGGGGTACCACGTTCGGGGAGCATAACGAGCCCCAGACTTCAATTAACTCATCGACCATCAACTCCAAAATAATACCTACCGATAATTCGATCCCAACTGATAATACCATTGTTAACCGGCTGCGACGTATTGAAAATTATTGGAAAAATCGGAAAAGTGGTCATAATTTATGTGCTATGTCCATCATTACCAATTTTGTAGAAAATGATCCCCGTCCATACGCGGAAATTTCCATTCTCGGGAAAGAAAAATTTGGTTTGCTCGATAGTGGTGCGAGTGTTAGCATTCTGGGGAAAAATTGCGAACAGTTAATAAGTTCGTTAGGATTAAAATTAACCAAAATTAACACCTACATCAAAACTGCAGATGGTTCTCATAATTCTGTCATTGGGTACGTTTATCTACCTGTCACCTTCCGCAGGAAAACCGAAAGTTTAAAGTTTTGTCTAGTACCAACACTAAAATCTGAAGTTTATCTAGGCATAAATTTCTGGAAAATTTTCAATATTGCTCCAGACATAATTAGTGAAATAACGGATGCCACTATTGAGACGAGCGTCGATACTACCAATCATCATAATCTAAGCAACAATCATAGAACGATGTTAACTGAAATTATCAACAACTTTCCTTCCTTCGAGACTAAGGGTCTGGGAAGAACTGATCTTGTTGAACATCACATAGATGTTGGCGACCACACCCCTATAAAACAACGACATTATCCAGTGTCTCCCGCAATACAAGATCTAATTTTCAACGAAATAGACCGGATGCTCGCACTTGGAGTAATAGAGGAGAGTACAAGTCCGTGGAGTTCCCCCGTAGTGTTGGTGCGCAAAGCGAATGGAAAATCACGCCTGTGTTTGGACTCGAGGAAGATAAATGCCGTAACAAAAAAAGACGCCTATCCACTTCCTATCATTGATGGTCTTCTAGGCAGGTTACAAGAAACCAAATACATAACGAGCTTGGACCTCAAAGATGCGTTCTGGCAGATACCTCTTTCCTTGAGCGCGAAAGAGATAACGGCTTTTACCGTTCCAGGCCGTCCTCTATCAGTTCTGTTTCATGCCGTTTGGGTTGTGTAATGCACCCCAAACCATGTGCAGGCTGATGAATCGAGTGATACCACACCAGTTACGAGATCGTGTATTCGTCTATTTAGACGATTTACTGATAATTCCGGCTGGTATCGACGATCACCTGGAAATATTAAAAACTGTATCCGATTTGTTGTCCAAAGCAGGGTTGACAATAAACATCGAGAAAAGCCATTTCGTGCTCAAGGAAACGAGGTATCTGGGGTTTTTGATCGGTGAACATTGGATTGAGAACAGATCCTACAAATGTGGAGTCCATAACTAATTTTCCAGCACCTAAATCCGTAAAGCAGACGCGTCGCCTATTAGGAATGGCCGGTTGGTATCGTCGTTTCATTTGCAATTATTCTGAGGTGACCGCTCCAATTGCAAAATTACTTAAAAAGGGAGTGAAATTTAAGTGGACAGATGAAGCAGAAGTGGCGTTCAAACGGTTAAAAATGTTGTTATCTACCGCGCCAGTCTTGCACAACCCCGACTTTACACAAAGTTTTTTTATTCGGTGTGATGCAAGCACCCAGGGCATAGGAGGCGTGTTATTCCAAAAGGATGGTGAAGGGAACGAAAAACCAATCGCGTTCATTTCACAAAAATTAAACGCCGCACAACGCAACTACACGGTGACAGAACTTGAATGTCTAGCAGCCATTGTTAGTATAAAAAATTCAGACCTTATACTGAAGGTTATAGGTTTACGCTGATTACGGATCACGCTAGCTTGCAATGGCTAATGTCTCAAAAGGAGCTAAGTGGGCGCTTGGCGAGGTGGAGCCTAAAGTTGCAAGGGTTTGACTTTAGCATAGTTCACCAAAAAGGACGTAAAATATTGTGCCTGATGCATTATCCAGAATACACTGCGACACGCTTGCTGAACTAGAACACGATTTAAAATTACACGAGGCTGGAACCGAATTTACTAATACACGTGACCAATCTTTTCTTGACCTTCACTCCAAGATAGAACATGATCCTCAATTGTACCCGAACTTCAGAGTGCTGAGTGGCAAAATATTTATTAGGATTGAACCAAAATCCACCAGTCAATTGACGGATATTCCATGCTGGAAGATGTGAGTGCCGAGCGAATTTCGTAACCATCTGATCAAGGAGGAACATGACGTACCGAGCGGTTCACATGGAGGTATATTTAAGACGCTGGATCGCCGAAGACGACTCTATTATTGGCCTAAAATGAATTCCCACTTACACCAGTACATTAATAATTGTGTCATATGCAAGCAATCCAAATCGTCAAATCAATGTTTACGGCCACCTCTAGGGAAACATACAATATCTGAAAGACCTTGGCAGAAGATCTTTGTAGATTTGTTGGGGCCGTATCCGAGAACATTAAGCGGAAAAACAACAATCCTAATTGTCATGGATCATCTTACAAAATTCGTCTATCTAAAAACGCTAACAAAAGCTACCGCCAGTAAGATAGTTGAATTCCTTAGAGATGAACTGTTTCCATTATTTAGTGTACCTGAAACTATCCACAGCGACAACGGTGTTCAGTTTATTGGAAAGGAGTTTGCAACTCTATTGAAAGATTTCGGAATCCAACATATAAAGACAGCGTATTATTCACCCCAAAGCAATGCATCTGAAAGGGTAAACCGATCGATTGTAGCAGCGTTAAGGGCTTATGTGAATGAGAAACATGCACTTTGGGACAAATTTTTGCCAGAAGTAGGAAGTGCTCTTAGAAATGCCATTCACCAGTCCACGAATTATTCGCCTCATTTCCTGGTATTTGGCTATCACAAAATATTACATGCCAAGGATTACAACATGCTTCGTGAAGTGGATCTAGTAGGCGAAAACTATTTAGACTGGATGAAGACACCGGATCGATTAGCAATAGTACATGAAGAGGTGAATAACAATTTGGCTAAATCTTATCATAAATACGCAAGCCATTACAATTTACGAACAAGACAATGAGCTTCCCTAATCGTAGGACAACAGGTATACGTCAAACAGCATCCGATGAGTGATTTTCTCTCTCTCTCTGGCATTATATCCCATCAAGGGATTTGGGCGCTCCAAATGAGGTTTCATAATCATATTTTCATTTCGGATAATGAGTGATTAATTCATTGATCCTAAACCAGCCGTGAAATTTTTTTTCCTTGTCACCACCGGGAATCGAACCCGGGACCTCCGGTCGCTGGAGCAAGCATGCTAACCACTTTGCCACCGGGGCGGCGAGTGATGCTGCGAATAAATTTACTGCCAAATTCGCTTATCCGTATTTAAAAGCTTTCGTTAAAGAAAAGCGCGGCGATCTATATTATGTTCTTGTGGATCAAAATAATAAAGATATCGGCACATTCCACCTAATGGATATAAAAAGTTGAGCTTGCTCTGTGATAAGAACTTCAATAATTTAAATTCAAAATTTCCTTTCAGCTTCCAAACATTCCTTTAGCTAGTACTGATTTCGAACCTGCTCTGTAACAAATTTTGGTAATATCTCTCTGTTCGATTTGGTACGCGGTGATATAAGTTGTACTACCCCTAGTTATTACCCGGTTTACTTTTTGTAACGTCAAACGAAATGATTACACTTATACATGCAAACAAAATTAAAGTTGTAAAAAAAATCAAATCGGCGGGAAAACGGGAAATTGCGAAAAATATTAAAACGGGAATCTTAAATAGTATAAATATACGAAACAAACAAAATGCGTAGAGGATTAGATTAAAATTTTTGCTAACGAAACAATATGAAAGTGAAAGTTGAAGGTGAAAAAGAACAAATTCTGCTGTGATTTGGTTTTAATCAATTATTTAAATTGTAAATAAATTTAAACATATAATTATTTAAGCATAATGAAAACTAATGATAAATATTGATAAATAAAAATAAAAATGTTTGTTACAAAACCCTGTGAATTATATAAATAAACGAAAAACTAAAAAAAAATTAAATTGCATGCGAATATCTATGTATGTAAAACAAATAAAAATTTTATAAAAAACTGGGTTAACCAGGAAAAAACGCAAGATTAATTATTAAGTGTAACTATAGTTAATTGTGTTATAAACTAATATTTATATGTATATATATATACAATATATAATAAAGGAAATTGTTAAACGTATTGTACAGAAAAAAAAGAAAAAAGAAAAAGTTGTGGAAATTGTTAATTAAAAATAATTTAATGTTGATTGGGGCTTGTACAAAAATTCTACCAAAGTGAGCTAGAACTAAAATCCTTAGCAAAAATAATAGTGTTTGATTTCCGACTACTCGGGAGATTTCACCTTGGCAAGTAGCAGAAGGGTGTATGCTAAACGTTATTCGCGGCGAACGAATTTAATGTTTATTGTGATAAAATAGTGGCGGTTTATTGTGAAGTGCCTAATCCCGACCACAGAATTTAGCTATTACTCGAATCGTTTGTGTTCTGATATAAATATATATATATATAACGAGTCATATATTCATGTATCATCGGGCGATCTAAAACTGGCGCCAAAATATTCGCCTAGTGAAGTTTACACGGATTACTGTTTATGAATCCTGTCTCTGCGAATACCCATATTACCAGTATATCTGAATCGAACGCGAGGCAACCTATGTGCCACACATTTAATCCATCCAGAGCCTTAGTGGAAAATTGACATGTCACTTGAGTCATCAGCTGCAATCAAACAATGAGATGAAGGACACCATCATACATTCATCATTCAAAATCGGTGATGTACAATTTTTTTTAATATATAACCATTTCGTTTATTTCTTTTAGGAAGTTTATAACATTTCATATTTACAAATCGTGTATATATATATATATATATATACAGTCTAACCTCCCTAAAGTGACCACTCAAGTGACTTGGAATAACTGGTCACTTTTTAGAGGTGGTCACTTTAACAAAAAAATGTCGTTTTTTACAGGAAAAAAATACATATGAATATAATATATGTAGGGGGTGTTGTTTTAAGCCTGTTAGAACTTGAAATTGAATAACGATACGAAATTATTAAAATTTACTTTGAAAATCAGTCGTGGTTTCGCGCAACTTATTTCGTCAAATTGTGTTCAGCTTTCCAATTCATTTTGCTATAGTTATTTAAGTTCATTTTTTTTGTGAAGAAATTGTTTCTTTTCCATGATTGCTTTCATTCATTATTTTGATTACAGTCGGTTAAATAAGAACTTGGCATTTGGTTTGGATTCGGGAATTTGTTAGGATGATTTTTGTTGGGTGTAATACGAGAACGTCATAAAGATGCTTAGCTAAAGGTTTTTTTTTTGGGGTAGATAATTGCAGTCGATGTAATGTTAGCAGGCCTTCTGTAATCGGTTCGGATCTTATTTTTTCATACTTTTTTTTGCACACTTGAATATTTTTTTTTGTAATGATGGCGACCTGCATGGGGTTTAACGGGACACACCCATATCCGACGAGAGGCTATCTTAACCATAGTGTGCGACCACGTGCAAGGTCAGTGACTAAACCATCGAGTTACATGTTTCTATCACGAATCAATTTTGCCTTTATGCCTACAGAGTATTTTTATTACTTGAAATCACCAGAAATCATCATAACTTCCGTTCTAAATGCAATTAAGACATTCTGTAAAGTAATTCAAACATGTCAATGCATCCTTTACAACTTTCATAAGTGTCGATCCGATCTGAGTTATGTAAGTGTTTCTATTACGAGTCAATTTTGCCTTTATTCCTACAGAGTATTGTTATTACTTCAAATCACCAGAAATAATCACTACTTCCGTTCTAAATGCAATTAAGACATTCTGTAAAGTAATTTGAACTTGTTAATGCATCCTTTACAACTTTCATAAGTGTCGATCCGATATGAGTTATGTAAGTGTTTCTATTAAGAGTCAATTTTGCCTTTATTCCTACAAAGTATTTTTATTATTTTAAATCACCAGAAATCATCATAACTTCCGTTCTAAATGCAACTAAGGCATTCTGTAAAATAATTTAAACTAGTCAATGCATCTTTTACAACTTTCGTAATTGTCGATCCAATCTGAGTTATGTAAGTGTTTCTATTACGAGTCAATTTTGCTTTTATTCCTACAGAGTATTGTTATTACTGAAAATCACCAGAAATCATCATAACTTCCGTTCTAAATGCAATTAAGACATTCTGTAAAGTAATTTAAACTTGTCAATGCATCCTTTACAACTTTCATAAGTGTCGATCCGATCTGAGTTATGTAAGTGTTTCTATTACGAATCAATTTTGCGTTTATTCCTACAGAGTATTGTTATTACTAGAAATCACCAGAAATCATCATAACTTCCGTTCTGAATGCAATTAAGACATTCTGTAAAGTAATTCGAACTTGTTAATACATCCTTTACAACTTTCTTAAGTGTCGATCCAACCTGAGTTATGTAAGTGTTTCTATTACGAGTCAATTTTGCCTTTATTCCTACAGAGTATTTTTATTACTTGAAATCACCAAAAATCATCAGAACCTCCGTTCTAAATGTAACTAAGACATTCTGTAAAGTAATTTGAACTTGTCAATGCATCCTTTACAACATTCATAAGTGTCGATCCGATCTGAGTTATGTAAGTGTTTCTAATACGAGTCAATTTTGCGTTTATTCCTACAGAGTACTGTTATTACTGGTGATCACCAGAAATCATTAAAAGTTCCGTTCTAAATGCAAATAAGACATTCTGTAAAGTAATCTAAACTTGTCAATGCATCCTTTACAACTTTTATAAGTGCCGAACCGGTCTGAGTTATGTAAGTGTTTCTATTACGAGTCAATTTTGCTTTTATTCCTACAGAGTATTTTTATTACTTGAAATCACCAGAAATCTTCATAACTTCCGTTCTAAATGCAATTAAGACATTCTGTAAAGTAATTTGAACTTGTTAATGTATCCTTTACAACTTTCATAAGCGATCTGATCTGAGTTATGTAAGTGTTTCTATTACGAATCAATTTTGCCTTTATTCCTACAGAGTATTTTTATTACTTGAATTTACCATAAATCATCATAACTTCCGTTCTAAATGCAATTAAGACATTCTGTAAAGTAATTTGAACTAGTTAATGCATCCTTTACAACTTTCATAAGTGTCGATCCGATCTGAGTTATGTAAGTGTTTCTATTACGAGTCAATTTTCCCTTTATTCCTACAGAGTATTTTTATTACTTGAAATCACCAGAAATCATCATACCTTCCGTTCTAAATGCAATTAAGACATTCTGTAAAGTAATTTGAACTAGTCAATGCATCCTTCACAACTTTCATAAGTGTCGATCCGATCTGAGTTATGTAAGTGTTTCTATTACGAGTCAATTTTGTCTTTATTCCTACAGAGTATTTTTATTACTTGAAATCACCAGAAATCATCATAACTTCCGTTCTAAATGCAATTAAGACATTCTGTAAAGTAATCTAAACTTGTCAATGCACCTTTTACAACTTTCATAAGTGTCGATCCGATCTGAGTTATGTAAGTGTTTCTATTACGAGTCAATTTTGCCTTTTTTCCTACAGAGTATTGTTATTACTGGAAATCACCAGAAATCATCATAACTTCCATTCTTAATGCAAATAACACATTCTGTAAAGTAATTTGAACTTGTCAATGCATCCTGTTCAACTTTCATAAGTGCCGAACCGGTCTGAGTTATGTAAGTGTTTCTATTACGAGTCAATTTTGCCTTTATTCCTACAGAGTATTGTTATTACTAGAAATCACCAGAAATCACTATAACTTCCGTTCTAAATGCAATTAAGACATTCTGTATAGTAATTTTAACTAGTCAATGCATCCTTTACAACTTTCATAAGTGTCGATCCGAGCTGAGTTATGTAAGTGTTTCTATTTTACGAGTCAATTTTGCCTTTGTTCCTACAGAGTATTTTTATTACTTGAAATCACCAGAAATCATCATAACTTCCGTTCTAAATGCAATTAAGACATTCTGTAAAATAATTTGAACTTGCTAATGCATCCTTTACAACTTTCATAAGTGTCGATCCGATCTGAGTTATGTAAGTGTTTCTATTACGAGTCAATTTTGCCTTTATTCCTACAGAGTATTTTTATTACTTGAAATCACCAGAAATCATCATAACTTCCGTTCTAAATGCAATTAAGACATTCTGTAAAGTAATTTGAATTTGTCAATGCATCCTTTACAACTTTCATAAGTGTCGATCCGATCTGAGTTATGTAAGTGTTTCTATTACGAGTCAATTTTGCCTTTATTCCTACAGAGTATTTTTATTACTTGAAATCACCAGAAATCATCATAACTTCCGTTCTAAATGCAATTAAAACATTCTGTAAAGGAATTTAAACTTGTCAATGCATCCTTTACAACTTTCATAAGTGCCGATCCGATCTGAGTTATGTAAGTGTTTCTATTACGAGTCAATTTTGCCTTTATTCCTACAGAGTATTTTTATTACTTGAAATCACCAGAAATCATCATAACTTCCGTTCTAAATGCAATTAAGACATTCTGTAAAGTAATTTGAACTTGTCAATGCATTCTTTACAACTTTCATAAGTGTCGATCCAACCTGAGTTATGTAAGTGTTTCTATTACGGTCAATTTTGCCTTTATTCCTACAGAGTATTGTTATTACTTGAAATCACCAGAAATCATTATAACTTCCGTTCTGAATGCAATTAAGACATTCTGTAAAGTAATTTTAACTAGTTAATGCATCCTTTACAACTTTCATAATTGTCGATCCGATCTGAGTTATGTAAGTGTTTCTATTACGAATCAATTTTGCCTTTATTCCTACAGAGTATTGTTATTACTGGAAATCACCAGAAATCATCATAACTTCCATTCTTAATGCAAATAAGACATTCTGTAAAGTAATTTAAACTTGTCAATGCATCCTTTACAACTTTCATAAGTGCCGATGCGGTCTGAGTTATGTAAGTGTTTCTATTACGAGTCAATTTTGCCTTTATTCCTACAGAGTATTGTTATTACTAGAAATCACCAGAAATCACCATAACTTCCGTTCTAAATGCAATTAAGACATTCTGTAAAGTAATCTAAACTTATCAATGCATCCTTTACAACTTTTATAAGTGCCGAACCGGTCTGAGTTATGTAAGTGTTTCTATTACGAGTCAATTTTGCCTTTATTCCTACAGAGTATTTTTATTACTTGAAATCACCAGAAATCATCATAACTTCCGTTCTAAATGCAATTAAGACATTCTGTAATGTAATTTGACTTTGTCAATGCATCCTTTACAACATTTATAAGTGTCGATCCGATGTGAGTTATGTAAGTGTTTCTATTACGAGTCAATTTTGCCTTTATTCCTACAGAGTATTGTTATTAATGGAAATCACCAGAAATCATCACAACTTCCGTTCTAAATGCAATTCAGACATTCTGTAATGTATTTTGAACTAGTCAATGCATTCTTTACAACTTTCATAAGTGTCGATCCAATCTGAGTTATGTAAGTGTTTCAATTTTGCCTTTATTCCTACAGAGTATTTTTATTACTTGAAATCACCAGAAATCATCATAACTTCCGTTCTAAATGCAATTAAGACATTCTGTAAAGTAATTTGAACTTGTTAATGTATCTTTTACAACTTTTATAAGCGTGGATCCGATCTGAGTTATGTAAGTGTTTCTATTACGAATCAATTTTGCCTTTATTCCTACAGAGTATTTTTATTACTTGAAATCACCAGAAATCATCATAACTTCCGTTCTAAATGCAATTAAGACATTCTGTAAAGTAATTTGAACTTGGTTATGCATCCTTTACAACTTTCATAAGTGTCGATCCGATCTGAGTTATGTAAGTGTTTCTATTACGAATCAATTTTGCCTTTATTTTTATTACTTGAAATCACCAGAAATCATCATAACTTCCGTTCTAAATGCAATTAAGACATTCTGTAAAGTAATTTGAACTTGTCAATGCATTCTTTACAACTTTCATAAGTGTCGATCCGATCTGAGTTATGTAAGTGTTTCTATTACGAATCAATTTTTCCTTTATTTTTATTACTTGAAATCACCAGAAATCATCATAACTTCCGTTCTAAATGCAATTAAGACATTCTGTAAAGTAATTTTAACTTGTCAATGCATTCTTTACAACATTCATAGGTGTCGATCCAATCTGAGTTATGTAAGTGTTTCTATTACGAGTCAATTTTGCCTTTATTCCTACAGAGTATTGTTATTACTGGAAATCACCAGAAATCATCATAACTTCCGTTCTAAATGCAATTAAGACATTCTGTAAAGTCATCTTTACTTGTCAAGTAATCTAACAACTTTCATAAGTGCCGTTCCAGTCTGAGTTATGTAAGTGTTTCTATTACGAATCAATTTTGCCTTTATTCCTACAGAGTATTGTTATTACTGGAAATCACCAGAAATCATCATAACTTCCGTTCTAAATGCAATTAAGACATTCTGTAAAGTAATTTAAACTTGTCAATGCATCCTTTACAACTTTCATAAGTGTCGATCCGAGCTGAGTTATGTAAGTGTTTCTATTTTACGAGTCAATTTTGCCTTTATTCCTACAGAGTATTTTTATTTCTTGAAATCACCAGAAATCATCATAACTTCCGTTCTTAATGCAATTAAGACATTCTGTAAAGTAATTTGAATTTGTCAATGCATCCTTTACAACATTCATAAGTGCCGAACCGATCTGAGTTATGTAAGTGTTTCTATTACGAATCAATTTTGCCTTTATTTTTATTACTTGAAATCACTAGAAATCATCATAACTTCCGTTCTAAATGCAATTAAGACATTCTGTAAAGTAATTTGAACTTGTCAATGCATCCTTTATAACTTTCATAAGTGTCGATCCGATCTGAGTTATGTAAGTGTTTCTATTACGAGTCAATTTTGCCTTTATTCCTACAGAGTATTTTTATGACTTGAAATCACCAGAAATCATCATAACTTCCGTTCTAAATGCAATTAAGACATTCTGTAAAGTATTTTGAACTTGTCAATGCATTCTTTACAACTTTCATAAGTGTCGATCCGATCTGAGTTATGTAAGTATTTCTATTACGAGTCAATTGTGCCTTTATTCCTACAGAGTATTTTTATTACTTGAAATCACCAGAAATCATCATAACTTCCGTTCTAAATGTAATTAAGACATTCTGTAAAGTAATTTGAACTTGTCAATGCATCCTTTATAACTTTCATAAGTGTCGATCCGATCTGAGTTATGTAAGTGTTTCTATTACGAATCAATTTTGCCTTTATTTTTATTACTTGAAATCACTAGAAATCATCATAACTTCCGTTCTAAATGCAATTAAGACATTCTGTAAAGTAATTTGAACTTGTCAATGCATCCTTTATAACTTTCATAAGTGTCGATCCGATCTGAGTTATGTAAGTGTTTCTATTACGAATCAATTTTGCCTTTATTTTTATTACTTGAAATCACTAGAAATCATCATAACTTCCGTTCTAAATGCAATTAAGACATTCTGTAAAGTAATTTGAACTTGTCAATGCATCCTTTATAACTTTCATAAGTGTCGATCCGATCTGAGTTATGTAAGTGTTTCTATTACGAGTCAATTTTGCCTTTATTCCTACAGAGTATTTTTATTACTTGAAATCACCAGAAATCATTATATCTTCCGATCTGAGTTATGTAAGTGTTTCTATTACGAGTCAATTTTGCCTTTATTCCTACAGAGTATTGTTATTACTGGAAATCACCAGAAATCATCATAACTTCCGTTCTAAATGCAATTAAGACATTCTGTAAAGTATTTTGAACTTGTCAATGCATTCTTTACAACTTTCATAAGTGTCGATCCAATCTGAGTTATGCAAGTGTTTCTATTTTACGAGTCAATTTTGCCTTTATTCCTACAGAGTATTTTTATTAATGGAAATCACCAGAAATCATCATAACTTCCGTTCTAAATGCAATTAAGACATTCTGTAAAGTAATTTGAACTTGTTAATGCATCCTTTACAACTTTCATAAGTGTCGATCCGATCTGAGTTATGTAAGTGTTTCTATTACGAATCAATTTTGCCTTTATTCTTACAGAGTATTTTTATTACTTGAAATCACCAGAAACACCAGAAGACATTCTGTAAAGTAATTTTAACTAGTTAATGCATCCTTTACAACTTTCATAAGTGTCGATCCGATGTGAGTTATGTAAGTGTTTCTATTACGAGTCAATTTTGCTTTTATTCCTACAGAGTATTTTTATTACTTGAAATCACCAGAAATCATCATAACTTCCGTTCTAAATGCAATTAAGACATTCTGTAAAGTAATTTGAACTAGTCAATGCATCCTTTACAACTTTCATATTTGTCGATCCGATCTGAGTTATGTAAGTGTTTCTATTACGAGTCAATAAGACATTCTATAAAGTAATTTGAACTTGTCAATGCATCCTTTACAACATTTACAAGTGTCGATCCGATCTGAGTTATGTAAGTGTTTCTATTACGAGTCAATTTTGCCTTTATTCCTACAGAGTATTATTATTACTGGAAATCACCAGAAATCATCATAACTTCCGTTCTAAATGCAATTAAGACATTCTGTAAAGTATTTTGAACTTGTCAATGCATCCTTTACAACTTTCATAAGTGTCGATCCAATCTGAGTTATGTAAGTGTTTCTATTACGAATCAATTTTGCCTTTATTCCTACAGAGTATTGTTATTACTGAAAATCACCAGAAATCATCATAACTTCCGTTCTAAATGCAATTAAGACACTCTGTAAAGTAATTTGAACTTGTCAATGCATTCTTTACAACTTTCATAAGTGTCGATCTAATCTGAGTTATGTAAGTGTTTCTATTACGAATCCATTTTGCGTTTATTCCCACAGAGTATTGTTATTACTGGTGATCACCAGAAATCATTAAAAGTTCCGTTGTAAATGCAATTAAGACATTCTGTAAAGTAATCTTAACTTGTCAATGCATCCTTTACAACTTTCATAAGTGCCAAACCGGTCTGAGTTATGTAAGTGTTTCTATTACGAGTCAATTTTGCCTTTATTCCTACAGAGTATTGTTATTACTTGAAATCACCAGAAATCATCATAACTTCCGTTCTAAATGCAATTAAGACATTCTGTAAAGTAATTTGAACTTGTCAATGCATCGTTTACAACATTTGCAAGTGTCGATCCGATCTGAGTTATGTAAGTGTTTCTATTACGAGTCAATTTTGCCTTTATTCCTACAGAGTATTGTTATTACTGGAAATCACCAGAAATCATCATAACTTCCGTTCTAAATGCAATCAAGACATTCTGTAAAGTATTTTGAACTTGTCAATGTATTCTTTACAACTTTCATAAGTGTCGATCCAATCTGAGTTATGCAAGTGTTTCTATTTTACGAGTCAATTTTGCCTTTATTCCTACAGAGTATTTTTATTACTTGAAATCACCAGAAATCATCATAACTTCCGTTCTAAATGCAATTAAGACATTCTGTAAAGTAATTTGAACTTGTTAATGCATCCTTTACAACTTTCATAAGTTTCGATCCGATCTGAGTTATGTAAGTGTTTCTATTACGAATCAATTTTGCCTTTATTCCTACAGAGTATTTTTATTACTTGAAATCACCAGAAATCATCATAACTTCCGTTCTAAATGCAATTAAGACATTCTGTAAAGTAATTTGAACTTGTTAATGCATCCTTTACAACTGTCATAAGTGTCGACCCGATCTGAGTTATGTAAGTGTTTCTATTACGAGTCAATTTTGCCTTTATTCCTACAGAGTATTGTTATTACTGGAAATCACCAGAAATCATCATAACTTCCGTTCTAAATGCAATTAAGACATTCTGTAAAGTAATTTGAACTTGTCAATGCATTCTTTACAACTTTCATAAATGTCGATCCAATCTGAGTTATGTAAGTGTTTCTATTACGAGTCAATTTTGCGTTTATTATTTTTTTTAATTTTTTTTATTTATCAAATTAAAGCACGCAGGCTTATCATTTATTTTGAAAACGATTTTTTTTACATATAATAATAATAATATACAAAATGAAAATAAATGAGTAGGGTAATCATCACCGATTTAACGGCAGTATTGATCTACCCTTTAACAAGAAAAATTTGAAAAAAAAGTTATGAATATTACAATAAAAATTTAACAAATAAATATAAAAAATATAAACAATTGAAACTAAAATTAAAATTAAACTGCATCAGACTAAAACTCTAAATAAAAAATCGATATTAGGGTGCTCAGAAAGATAAACTTTAAGTAATTTGAGAAATGATTTTGAATTTATTTGTTGCCGTATGCTAAGTGGAAGTTGGTTAAATAAGGAAGGAGTAGTTACCAAAAAATATTTTCTAAAATGTTCACTAAAAAAATGTGGAACAACAAATAAGAACTGATCATTGTTCCTAATGTTGTATCGCACATTTGATCTCAATAATCGGTGCCCACTTCGCAAATAAAATAAACGTAAAACTTTATAAACATATAGATGTTGTAATGGTAAAACTTTAAAACTCAAAAATAATGGCCATGCAGAAACCCGCGAAGACTTAAAACACATGATACGAATAGCATATTTCTGAACAGTAATGAGAATTTTTAAAGTTGAATGATAGCAACCACCCCAACACGATAAAGCATATTCGAGCATAGAGTTAATGCAGGCATAGTAGAATTTTAGCAAAACCGATTTAGGAGCTACAGGTCTTAATAGATATAAGGTTCGTAATGCATTGCTGAGAGACTTTTTTAATTTATCGACATGATGCTTCCAACTCAGATTACAATCAACAATAATTCCAAGATACTTGAAACTCTCAACAGCTTCAATGGAAATGCACGAGCTGGAGCAATTAACGGCATTACAAAAACTGGAATGATACGTTAACGGTGAATGTAAAATACTGCCACTCAAACTAAAATGCATAATCTTAGTTTTGTCACTTAAAATTAAGCAATGCTGGTCAAACCATTTCCTTAAAACTAAAAGGTCCGCTGCAATTTTACGGCAAACATCAGTTTGTGGGGACCCACAATAACATAAGCTCATATCATCTGCAAAGGCAACAATCGTGCCAGCCAAATTTGTACTAAAAATTGAGTTTATGTAAATCAAAAATAAAAGGGGTCCCAAGACGGAACCTTGAAAAACACCAATGCTTAAAACATAAGGACAGCTCATAGTTCCATTCACCTTAACAACATGATTACGATTTGCAAGATATGATTTAAACCAATTATTAATGTTTCCTCTGAAACCGATTTTGGAAAGCTTATGCAATAGAAGATTATGATCAACCATGTCAAAGGCTTTTTTTATGTCTACAAAAAGCCCAGCGCAAGAGTCGGAATTATTTAGCGATGCATGCACGCCATTTAAAAATTCAATTAAAGCAGACTCAGTGGAAAACCCATTACGAAAACCGTGCTGATAACAACTTATAATACCATGCTTCTCTAAAAATACCACCATTCTAAATTTAATAATTTTCTCCATTATTTTTAACAAAACTGGTTGTAGTGCGATCGGCCGGTAATTATTTAAATCGCATCTGGAACCATTTTTATGAAGAGGTAGTACAATTGCTGACTTCAAAATTTCAGGAACAGTACCGGTTTCAAAACAACAATTAAAAATAGGACATAAAGGCGGACATATACGACTAATGGAATTTTTAATTAAGGTATTGCTAAAACCGAACATATCGTAAGAGTTGCTTGATTTTAAAGAAGTAATTGCTTTAGAAACTTCAAGATTGTCAATAGGGTGCAAAAAAATGATTGCTCAACGTAATCGCCGTCACGCTCTATAGAACTCCTACAAATAAAAGGAAGACTAGACTTCAGATTTGAAGCAATACTTACGAAATAATTGCTGAACTCATTGGCAATATCAGAGGCATCAGTTAATAAATCATTATTAGAAGAATTAATAGAATTAATGAGCTTAATATTTGACGAATTTTTACTTATTATGTCATTGATAGTACGCCACATCAGTTTGGAATCTCCAGAACAGCTATCAAATCTCTTTTTATAATAAGCAAATCTAATAATCAAATCTCTTTTTATAATAAATATTCCCACAGAGTACTGTTATTACTGGTGATCACCAGAAATCATAAATAGTTCCGTTTTAAATGCAACTAAGACATTCTGTAAAGTAATCTAAACTTGTCAATGCATCCTTTACAACTTTCATAAGTGCCAAACCGGTCTGAGTTATGTAAGTGTTTCTATTACGAGTCAATTTTGCCTTTATTCCTACAGAGTATTTTTAATACTTGAAATCACCAGAAATCATCATAACTTCCGTTCTAAATGCAATTAAGACATTCTGTAAAGTAATTTGAACTTGTTAGCATCCTTTACAACTTTCATAAGTGTCGATCCGATCTGAGTTATGTAAGTGTTTCTATTACGAGTCAATTTTGCCTTTATTCCTACAGAGTATTGTTATTACTGAAAATCACCAGAAATCATCATAACATCCGTTCTAAATACAATTAAGTCATTCTGTAAAGTAATTTGAACTAGTCAATGCATCCTTTACAACTTTAATAAGTGTCGATCCGATCTGAGTTATGTAAGTGTTTCTATTACGAGTCAATTTTGCCTTTATTCCTACAGAGTATTTTTATTACTTGAAATCACCAGAAATCATCATAACTTCCGTTCTAAATGCAATTAAGACATTCTGTAAAGTAATTTGAACTTGTTAGCACCCTTTACAACTTTCATAAGTGTCGATCCGATCTGAGTTATGTAAGTGTTTCTATTACGAGTCAATTTTGCCTTTATTCCTACAGAGTATTGTTATTACTGGAAATCACCAGAAATCATCATAACTTCCGTTCTAAATGCAATTAAGACATTCTGTAAAGTAATTTGAACTTGTCAATGCATTCTTTACAACTTTCATAAGTGTCGATCCAATCTGAGTTATGCAAGTGTTTCTATTTTACGAGTCAATTTCTGTAAAATAATTTGAACTTGTCAATGCATTCTTTACAACTTTCATAAGTGTCGATCTAATCTGAGTTATGTAAGTGTTTCTATTACGAATCAATTTTGCGTTTATTCCCAAAGAGTACTGTTATTACTGGTGATCACCAGAAATCATTAAAAGTTCCGTTGTAAATGCAATTAAGACATTCTGTAAAGTAATCTAAACTTGTCAATGCATCCTTTACAACTTTCATAAGTGCCGAACCGGTCTGAGTTATGTAAGTGTTTCTATTACGAGTCAATTTTGCCTTTATTTCTACAGAGTATTTTTATTACTTGAAATCACCAGAAATCATCATAACTTCCGTTCTAAATGCAATTAAGACATTCTGTAAAGTAATTTGAACTTGTTAATGCATCCTTTACAATATTTACAAGTGTCGATCCGATCTGAGTTATGTAAGTGTTTCTATTACGAGTCAATTTTGCCTTTATTCCTAAAGAGTATTGTTATTCCTGGAAATCACCAGGAATCATCATAACTTCCGTTCTAAATGCAATTAAGACATTCTGTAAAGTAATCTAAATTTGTCAATGCATCTTTTACAACTTTCATATTTGTCGATCCGATCTGAGTTATGTAAGTGTTTCTATTACGAGTCAATTTTGCCTTTATTCCTACAGAGTATTGTTATTACTGGAAATCACCAGAAATCATCATAACTTCCGTTCTAAATGCAATTAAGACATTCTGTAAAGTATTTTGAACTTGTCAATGCATTCTTTACAACTTTTATAAGTGTCGATCCAAACTGAGTTATGCAAGTGTTTCTATTTTACGAGTCAATTTTGCCTTTATTCCTACAGAGTATTTTTATTAATGGAAATCACCAGAAATCATCATAACTTCCGTTCTAAATGCAATTAAGACATTCTG
Organism: Nephrotoma flavescens; assembly: GCA_932526605.1. NCBI lineage: Eukaryota > Metazoa > Arthropoda > Insecta > Diptera > Tipulidae > Nephrotoma > Nephrotoma flavescens. The sequence goes on from CAKOBK010000046.1 coordinate 669,339, forward strand.
TAAAGTAATTTGAACTTTTTAATGCATCTATTGCAACTTTTATAAGCGTCGATCCGATCTGAGTTATGTAAGTGTTTCTATTACGAATCAATTTTGCCTTTATTCTTACAGAGTACTTTTATTACTTGAAATCACCAGAAATCATCATAACTTCCGTTCTAAATGCAATTAAGACATTCTGTAAAGTATTTTGAACTTGTCAATGCATTCTTTACAACTTTCATAAGTGTCGATCCAATCTGAGTTATGCAAGTGTTTGTATTTTACGAGTCAATTTTGCCTTTATTCCTACAGAGTATTTTTATTACTTGAAATCACCAGAAATCATCATAACTTCCGTTCTAAATGCAATTAATACATTCTGTAAAGTAATTTGAACTTGTTAATGCATCCTTTACAACTTTCATAAGTGTCGATCCGATCTGAGTTATGTAAGTGTTTCTATTACGAATCAATTTTGCCTTTATTCCTACAGAGTATTTTTATTACTTGAAATCACCAGAAATCATCATAACTTCCGTTCTAAATGCAATTAAGACATTCTGTACAGTAATTTTAACTAGTTAATGCATCCTTTAAAACTTTAATAAGTGTCGATCCGATCTGAGTTATGTAAGTGTTTCTATTACGAGTCAATTTTGCTTTTATTCCTACAGAGTATTTTCATTACTTGAAATCACCACAAATCATCATAACTTCCGTTCTAAATACAATTAAGACATTCTGTAAAGTAATTTGAACTAGTCAATGCATCCTGTACAACTTTCATATTTGTCGATCCGATCTGAGTTATGTAAGTGTTTCTATTACGAGTCAATTTTGCCTTTATTCCTACAGAGTATTGTTATTACTGGAAATCACCAGAAATCATCATAACTTCCGTTTTAAATGCAATTAAGACATTCTGTAAAGTAATTTGAACTTGTCAATGCATCCTTTACAACTTTCCTAAGTGTCGATCCGATCTGAGTTATGTAAGTGTTTCTATTACGAGTCAATTTTGCCTTTATTCCTACAGAGTATTGTTATTACTGGAAATCACCAGAAATCATCATAACTTCCGTTATAAATGCAATTAAGACATTCTATAAAGTAATTTGAACTAGTCAATGCATCCTTTACAACATTTACAAGTGTCGATCCGATCTGAGTTATGTAAGTGTTTCTATTACGAGTCAATTTTGCCTTTATTCCTACAGAGTATTATTATTACTGGAAATCACCAGAAATCATCATAACTTCCGTTCTAAATGCAATTAAGACATTCTGTAAAGTATTTTGAACTTGTCAATGCGTCCTTTACAACTTTCATAAGTGTCGATCCAATCTGAGTTATGTAAGTGTTTCTATTACGAATCAATTTTGCCTTTATTCCTACAGAGTATTGTTATTACTGAAAATCACCAGAAATCATCATAACTTCCGTTCTAAATGCAATTAAGACATTCTGTAAAATAATTTGAACTTGTCAATGCATTCTTTACAACTCTCATAAGTGTCGATCTAATCTGAGTTATGTAAGTGTTTCTATTACGAATCCATTTTGCGTTTATTCCCACAGAGTACTGTTATTACTGGTGATCACCAGAAATCATTAAAAGTTCCGTTGTAAATGCAATTAAGACATTCTGTAAAGTAATTTGAACTTGTCAATGCATCCTTTACAACTTTCATAAGTGCCAAACCGGTCTGAGTTATGTAAGTGTTCTGTTTCAATTTTGCCTTTATTCCTACAGAGTATTGTTATTACTGGAAATCACCAGAAATCATCATAACTTCCGTTCTAAATGCAATTAAGACATTCTGTAAAGTAATTTAAACTTGTCAATGCATCCTTTACAACTTTCCTAAGTGTCGATCCGATCTGAGTTATGTAAGTGTTTCTATTACGAGTCAATTTTGCCTTTATTCCTACAGAGTATTGTTATTACTGGAAATCACCAGAAATCATCATAACTTCCGTTCTAAATGCAATTAAGACATTCTGTAAAGTATTTTGAACTAGTCAATGCATCCTTTACAACATTTACAAGTGTCGATCCGATCTGAGTTATGTAAGTGTTTCTATTACGAGTCAATTTTGCCTTTATTCCTACAGAGTATTATTACTTGAAATCACCAGAAATCATCATAACTTCCGTTCTAAATGCAATTAAGACATTCTGTAAAGTATTTTGAACTTGTCAATGCATCCTTTACAACTTTCATAAGTGTCGATCCAATCTGAGTTATGTAAGTGTTTCTATTACGAATCAATTTTGCCTTTATTCCTACAGAGTATTGTTATTACTGAAAATCACCAGAAATCATCATAACTTCCGTTCTAAATGCAATTAAGACATTCTGTAAAATAATTTGAACTTGTCAATGCATTCTTTACAACTTTCATAAGTGTCGATCTAATCTGAGTTATGTAAGTGTTTCTATTACGAATCCATTTTGCGTTTATTCCCACAGAGTACTGTTATTACTGGTGATAAATGCAATTAAGACATTCTGTAAAGTAATCTAAACTTGTCAATACATCCTTTACAACTTTCATACGTGCCAAACCGGTCTGAGTTATGTAAGTGTTTCTATTACGAATCAATTTTGCCTTTATTCCTACAGAGTATTTTTATTACTTGAAATTACCAGAAATCATCATAACTTCCGTTCTAAATGCAATTAAGACATTCTGTAAAGTAATTTGAACTTGTCAATGCATTCTTTACAACATTTACAAGTGTCGATCCGATCTGAGTTATGTAAGTGTTTCTATTACGAGTCAATTTTGCCTTTATTCCTACAGAGTATTGTTATTACTGGAAATCACCAGAAATCATCATAACTTCCGTTCTAAATGCAATTAAGACATTCTGTAAAGTATTTTGAACTTGTCAGTGCATTCTTTACAACTTTCATAAGTGTCGATCCAATCTGAGTTATGCAAGTGTTTCTATTTTACGAGTCAATTTTGCCTTTATTCCTACAGAGTATTTTTATTACTTGAAATCACCAGAAATCATCATAACTTCCGTTCTAAATGCAATTAAGACATTCTGTAAAGTAATTTGAACTTGTTAATGCATCCTTTACAACTTTCATAAGTGTCGATCCGATCTGAGTTATGTAAGTGTTTCTATTACGAATCAATTTTGCCTTTATTCCTACAGAGTATTTTTATTACTTGAAATCACCAGAAATCATCATAACTTCCGTTCTAAATGCAATTAAGACATTCTGTAAAGTAATTTGAACTTGTTAATGCATCCTTTACAACTTTCATAAGTGTCGATCCGATCTGAGTTATGTAGGTGTTTCTATTACGAGTCAATTTTGCTTTTATTCCTACAGAGTATCTTTATTACTTGAAATCACCAGAAATCATCATAACTTCCGTTCTAAATGCAATTAAGACATTCTGTAAAGTAATTTGAACTTGTCAATGCATCCTTTAACACTTTCATAATTGTCGATCCGATCTGAGTTATGTAAGTGTTTCTATTACGAGTCAATTTTGCTTTTATTCCTACAGAGTATTTTTATTACTTGAAATCACCAGAAATCATCATAACTTCCGTTCTAAATGCAATTAAGACATTCTGTAAATTAATTTGAACTAGTCAATGCATCCTTTACAACTTTCATATTTGTCGATCCGATCTAAATTATGTAAGTGTTTCTATTACGAGTCAATTTTGCCTTTATTCCTACAGAGTATTGTTATTACTGGAAATCACCAGAAATCATCATAACTTCCGTTCTAAATGCAATTAAGACATTCTGTAAAGTATTTTGAACTTGTCAATGCATCCTTTACAATTTTTCTAAGTGTCGATCCGATCTGAGTTATGTAAGTGTTTCTATTACGAGTCAATTTTGCCTTTATTCCTACAGATTATTGTTATTACTGGAAATCACCAGAAATCATCATAACTTCCGTTCTAAATGCAATTAAGACATTCTATAAAGTAATTTGAACTAGTCAATGCATTCTTTACAACATTTACAAGTGTCGATCCGATCTGAGTTATGTAAGTGTTTCTATTACGAGTCAATTTTGCCTTTATTCCTACAGAGTATTGTTATTACTGGAAATCACCAGAAATCATCATAACTTCCGTTCTAAATGCAATTAAGACATTCTGTAAAGTATTTTGAACTTGTCAATGCATTCTTTACAACTTTCATAAGTGTCGATCCAATCTGAGTTATGTAAGTGTTTCTATTACGAATCAATTTTGCCTTTATTCCTACAGAGTATTGTTATTACTGAAAATCACCAGAAATCATCATAACTTCCGTTCTAAATGCAATTAAGACATTCTCTAAAATAATTTGAACTTGTCAATGCATTCTTTACAACTATTATAAGTGTCGATCTAATCTGAGTTATGTAAGTGTTTCTATTACGAATCCATTTTGCGTTTATTCCCACAGAGTACTGTTATTACTGGTGATCACCAGAAATCATTAAAAGTTCCGTTGTAAATGCAATTAAGACATTCTGTAAAGTAATCTAGACTTGTCAATGCATCCTTTACAACTTTCATAAGTGCCAAACCGGTCTGAGTTATGTAAGTGTTTCTATTACGAGACAATTTTTCCTTTATTCCTACAGAGTATTTTTATTACTTGAAATCACCAGAAATCATCATAACTTCCGTTCTAAATGCAATTAAGACATTCTGTAAAGTAATTTGAACTTGTCAATGCATCGTTTACAACATTTACAAGTGTCGATCCGATCTGAGTTATGTAAGTGTTTCTATTACGAGTCAATTTTGCCTTTATTCCTACAGAGTATTGTTATTACTGGAAATCACCAGAAATCATCATAACTTCCGTTCTAAATGCAATTAAGACATTCTGTAAAGTATTTTGAATTAGCCAATGCATTCTTTACAACTATCATAAGTGTCGATCCAATCTGAGTTATGTAAGTGTTTCTATTACGATTCAATTTTGCCTTTATTCCTACAGAGTATTGTTATTACTGGAAATCACCAGAAATCATCATAACTTCCGTTCTAAATGCAATTAAGACATTCTGTAAAGTAATTTGAACTAGTCAATGCATCCTTTACAACATTCATATTTGTCGATCTGATCTGAGTTATGTAAGTGTTTCTATTACGAGTCAATTTTGCCTTTATTCCTACAGAGTATTGTTATTACTGGAAATCACCAGAAATCATCATAACTTCCGTTCTAAATGCAATTAAGACATTCTGTAAAGTATTTTGAACTTATCAATGCATTCTTTACAACTTTCATACGTGTCGATCCAATCTGAGTTATGCAAGTGTTTCTATTTTACGAGTCAATTTTGCCTTTATTCCTACAGAGTATTTTTATGACTTGAAATCACCAGAAATTATCATAACTTCCGTTCTAAATGCAATAAAGACATTCTGTAAAGTAATTTGAACTTGTTAATGCATCCTTTACAACTTTTATAAGTTTCGATCCGATCTGAGTAATGTAAGTGTTTCTATTACGAATCAATTTTGCCTTTATTCCTACAGAGTATTTTTATTACTTGAAATCACCAGAAATCATCATAACTTCAGTTTTAAATGCAATTAAGACATTCTGTAAAGTAATTTGAATTTGTCAATGCATTCTTTACAACTTTCATAATTGTCGATCCGATCTGAGTTATGTAAGTGTTTCTATTACGAGTCAATTTTGCCTTTATTCCTACAGAGTTGTGTTATTACTGGAAATCACCAGAAATCATCATAACTTCCGTTCTAAATGCAATTAAGACATTCTGTAAAGTAATTTTAACTAGTTAATGCATCCTTTACAACTTTCATAAGTGTCGATCCGATCTGAGTTTCCAACCTTTATTGTCACAACGCTGTATGAAAGTTGTCACAGCTCATTTACAACTATTTCACAACTAGTACTGGTGATCAGAAATGGAGACTCACAACCAAATTTTCAGAAACATAAGGCATTTATTAAAATAGCACAACGATTATGATACTACGAAGTTGTGTTTAGATTAAAGCAATACTTTTATCACAACTGAAAAGAATAACTATATGAAAGTAAGAACATATAATAATAAGGAATAATAATAATATATTATATTAATCTGATTTAATATATAATTTAATTTCATTATTTATCGCACATATACGTCAAAAACCATGGGAAATGTCATTTTTACTGTAAAACAAGGATTTTTAGTTTGAAAATAAAGATTCGCCCTATTTTATTTGCTTTTTCAAATAAATTAATTTAAGAAAAAAATATTAAAAAAATTAATTTATTTGAAGTAAAAGATCAATGCACTGCTGATTGTAGGTTTTGAGTTTTTTTTTTCAAAATGGTATAAAATGGTATAGTTGTGCCTGCAACCGTTCTAGGTCAAATCGAACAATACAAGTTTGTGAAATGGTTGTTTGGAACTAGTTCAAAGAAAATTAACTGTGAATCGGTTGCGAAGCGAACTTTCTATATTGATTAATTGTGTCCAGAACCAGTCTTACTATGTTTGTTTGTGAATGGGTTGTGAAACAGTCTAGTAAAGAACTATTTTCACCATTAGAATTTTGACATTGACATTGTTGACAAAATTTTCAAATTCTTCATTCAGACTAATGATTTCGATACCGTTTATGCTGTTGAATGGAAATGAAGGCACGTTCTGGTTACTCAAGGATAAAACACTTCTAAATGAAGACAGTGAAATTTCAGCTACCGTGTTTTCACTTTTCACAAGGAACAATGTCTCTATTACGAACTTTGTAATTTAACCGATTCCTAATCAATAATATCCGTCTGTAGTAACACTTTTTTATATCTTTTCCATTCGGATATCAATTTTCGGCTTGAACATTTTGAATTGAAATGTTCGCTGACGTTTCGTGAAATTGTAGCTTCTTAAATTGTCAAATTACAAATAAACAAAATGGCTATTCGTAGTTCTCAAGCTCAGTTTTCACATCCAATGTACAACTAACCAAATAAACGACAACTAAATTAGTTCGCAAAATGAGTTTTGAGTTTATTTCACAACTTATTATGGACGTTAAGAACTTATCTTAAATGGTGATTGTAACCAGTTGTCAGAACTGTTTCACAACTAATTTAATGTAACATTTATTTTAGTTCATTATTGGTGATTAAATTAGTTATGATATGTATGTCCCAACCAACGCAGCGAACCAATTGGTGGTGGTTCGTAACTGGTAACTTTTTAGTTGTGACATGCGTGTGCGAACCAATTTTGTCAACCAATGTGTCGCGTTCCGTAACTGGTAACCTTTTTAGTTGTAACATGTATGTCCGAACTAATGTGACAATCTAGTTGGTTGTGGTGACCATTCAGCTGTGGATATCAAAGAGACAACAACTTCACAAATATAATTTATCAATAAAGTTTTTGCTAAATTTGACAACCATTTCACAAGCAATTTCTGGTTGTGACAATTATGTGACAACCATCAATTGGTTGTATACAACTAAATAGTTGTAACATGCTTCTTGGGAAGTGTTTCTATTACGAATCAATTTTGCCTTTATTCCTACAGAGTATTTTTATTACTTGAAATCACCAGAAATCATCATAACTTCCGTTCTAAATGCAATTAAGACATTCTGTAAAGTAATTTGAACTTGTTAATGCATCCTTTACAACATTTACAAGTGTCGATCCGATCTGAGTTATGTAAGTGTTTCTATTACGAGTCAATTTTGCCTTTATTCCTACAGAGTATTTTTATTACTTGAAATCACCAGAAATCATCATAACTTCCGTTCTAAATGCAATTAAGACATTCTGTAAACTAATTTGAACTTGTCAATGCATCCTTTACAACATTTACAAGTGTTGATCCGATCTGAGTTATGTAAGTGTTTCTATTACGAGTCAATTTTGCCTTTATTCCTACAGAGTATTGTTATTACTGGAAATCACCAGAAATCATCATAACTTCCGTTCTAAATGCAATTAAGACATTCTGTAAAGTAACCTAAACTTGTCAATGCACTCTATACAACTTTTATAAGTGTCGATCCAATCTGAGTTATGTAAGTGTTTCTATTACGAGTCAATTTTGCCTTTATTCCTACAGAGTATTTTTATTACTTGAAATCACCAGAAATCATCATAACTTCCGTTCTAAATGCAATTAAGACATTCTGTAAAATAATTTGAACTTGTCAATGCATCCTTTACAGCTTTCATAAGTGTCGATCCGATCTGAGTTATGTAAGTGATTCTATTACGAATCAATTTTGCCTTTATTTTTATTACTTGAAATCACCAGAAATCATCATAACTTCCGTTCTGAATGCAATTAAGACATTCTGTAAAGTAATCTAAACTTGTCAATGCATCTTTTATAACTTTCATAAGTGTCGATCCGATCTGAGTTATGTAAGTGTTTCTATTACGAGTCAATTTTGTCTTTATTCCTACAGAGTATTGTTATTACTTGAAATCACCAGAAATCATCATAACTTCCGTTCTAAATGCAATTAAGACATTCTGTAAAGTAATCTAAACTTGTCAGTGCATCCTTTACAACTTTTATAAGTGCCGTTCTGGTCTGAGTTATGTAAGTGTTTCTATTACGAATCAATTTTGCCTTTATTCCTACAGAGTATTGTTATTACCGGAAATCACCAGAAATCATCATAACTTCCGTTCTAAATGGAATTAAGACATTCTGTAAAGTAATTTTAACTAGTTAATGCATCCTTTACAACTTTCATAAGTGTCGATCCGATCTGAGTTATGTAAGTGTTTCTATTTTACGAGTCAATTTTGCCTTTATTCCTACAGAGTATTTTTATTACTTGAAATCACCAGAAATCATCATAACTTCCGTTCTAAATGCAATTAAGACATTCTGTAAAGTAACTTGAACTTGTCAATGCATCAGACCGGTGCATCAGACCAATGCATCAGATAAGTGTCGATCCGATCTGAGTTATGTAAGTGTTTCTATTATGAATCAATTTTGCCTTTATTCCTACAGAGTATTTTTATTACTTGAAATCACCAGAAATCTGTCTAGTAATTTGAATTTGTCAATGCATCCTTTACAACATTCATAAGTGCCGATCCGATCTGAGTTATGTAAGTGTTTCTATTACGAGTCAAATTTGTCTTTATTCCTACAGAGTATTTTTATTACTTGAAATCACCAGAAATCATCATAACTTCCGTCCTAAATGCAATTAAGACATTCTGTAAAGTAATGTTAACTTGTTAATGCATCCTTTACAACTTTCATAAGTGTCGATCCGATCTGAGTTATGTAAGTGTTTCTATTACGAATCAATTTTGCCTTTATTCCTACAGAGTATTTTTATTACTTGAAATCACCAGAAATCATCATAACTTCCGTTCTTAATGCAATTAAGACATTCTGTATAGTAATTTGAATTTGTCAATGCATCCTTTACAACATTCATAAGTGCCGATCCGATTTGAGTTATGTAAGTGTTTCTATTACGAGTCAATTTTGTCTTTATTCCTACAGAGTATTTTTATTACTTGAAATCACCAGAAATCATCATAACTTCCGTTCTAAATGCAATTAAGACATTCTGTAAAGTAATCTAAACTTGCCAATGCATCTTTTACAACTTTCATAAGTGTCGATCCGATCTGAGTTATATAAGTGTTTCTATTACGAGTCAATTTTGCTTTTATTCCCACAGAGTACTGTTATTACTTGAAATCACCAGAAATCATCATAACTTCCGTTCTAAATGCAATTAAGACATTCTGTAAAGTACATAATTTTAACTAGTCAATGCATCCTTTACAACTTTCATAAGTGTCGATCCGATCTGAGTTATGTAAGTGTTTCTATTACGAGTCAATTTTGCCTTTATTTCTACAGAGTATTGTTATTACTTGAAATCACCAGAAATCATCATAACTTCCGTTCTAAATGCAACTAAGACATTCTGTAAAGTAATTTGAACTTGTCAATGCATTCTTTACAACTTTCATAATTGTCGATCCAATCTGAGTTATGTAAGTGTTTCTATTACGAGTCAATTTTGCGTTTATTCCCACAGAGTACTGTTATTACTGGTGATCAACAGAAATCATTAAAAGTTCCGTTTTAAATGCAATTAAGACATTCTGTAAAGTAATCTAAACTTGTCAATGCATCCTTTACAACTTTTATAAGTGCCAAACCGGTCTGAGTTATGTAAGTGTTTCTATTACGAGTCAATTTTTTCTTTATTCCTACAGAGTATTTTTATTACTTGAAATCACCAGAAATCATCATAACTTCCGTTCTAAATGCAATTAGGACATTCTGTAAAGTAATCTAAACTAGCCAATGGATCCTTTACAACTTTCATAAGTGTCGATCCGATCTGAGTTATGTAAGTGTTTCTATTACGAGTCAATTTTGCCTTTATTCCTACAGAGTATTGTTATTACTGGAAATCACTAGAAATCATCATAACTTCCGTTCTAAATGGAATTAAGACATTCTGTAAAAGATTTTGAACTTGTCAACGCATTCTTTACAACTTTCATAAGTGTCGATCCAATCTGAGTTATGTAAGTGTTTCTATTTTACGAGTCAATTTTGCCTTTATTCCTACAGAGTATTTTTATTACTGGAAATCACCAGAAATCATCATAACTTCCGTTCTAAATGCAATTAAGACATTCTGTAAAGTACATAATTTTAACTAGTCAATGCATCCTTTACAACTTTCATAAGTGTCGATCCGATCTGAGTTATGTAAGTGTTTCTATTACGAATCAATTTTGCCTTTATTCCTACAGAGTATTTTTATTACTTGAAATCACCAGAAATCATCATAACTTCCGTTCTAAATGCAATTAAGACATTCTGTAAAGTAATTTGAACTTGTCAATGCATTCTTTACAACTTTCATAATTGTCGATCCGATCTGAGTTATGTAAGTGTTTCTATTACGAGTCAATTTTGCCTTTATTCCTACAGAGTATTGTTATTACTGGAAATCACCAGAAATCATCATAACTTCCGTTCTAAATGCAATTAAGACATTCTGTAAAGTAATTTAAACTAGTCAATGCATCCTTTACAACTTTCATAAGTGTCGATCCGATCTGAGTTTACAACCTTTATTGTCACAACGCTGTATGAAAGTTGTCACAGCCCATTTACAACTATTTCACAACTAGTACTGGTGATCAGAAATGGAGACTCACAACCAAATTTTCAGAAACATAAGGCATTTATTAAAATAACACAACGATTATGATACTACGAAGTTGTGTTTAGATTAAAGCAATACTTTTATCACAACTGAAAAGAATAACTATATGAAAGTAAGAACATATAATAATAAGGAATAATAATAATATATTATATTAATCTGATTTAATATATAATTTAATTTCATTATTTATCGCACATATACGTCAAAAACCATGGGAAATGTCATTTTTACTGTAAAACAAGGATTTTTAGTTTGAAAATAAAGATTCGCCCTATTTTATTTGCTTTTTCAAATAAATTAATTTAAGAAAAAAATATTAAAAAAATTAATTTATTTGAAGTAAAAGATCAATGCACTGCTGATTGTAGGTTATGAGTTTTTTTTTCAAAATGGTGGTGCGTATTCTCTTTATAAAAATATTTAATCCGCCATATTATAGTATAGTTGTGCCTGCAACCGTTCTAGGTCAAATCGAACAATACAAGTTTGTGAAATGGTTGTTTGGAACTAGTTCAAAGAAAATTAACTGTGAATCGGTTGCGAAGCGAACTTTCTATATTGATTAATTGTGTCCAGAACCAGTCTTACTATGTTTGTTTGTGAATGGGTTGTGAAACAGTCTAGTAAAGAACTATTTTCACCATTAGAATTTTGACATTGACATTGTTGACAAAATTATCAAATTCTTCATTCAGACTAATGATTTCGATACCGTTTATGCTGTTGAATGGAAATGAAGGCACGTTCTGGTTACTCAAGGATAAAACACTTCTAAATGAAGACAGTGAAATTTCAGCTACCGTGTTTTCAGTTTCACAAGGAACAATGTCTCTATTAAGAACTTTGAAATTTAACCGATTCCTAATCAATAATATCCGTCTGTAGTAACACTTTTTTATATCTTTTCCATTCGGATATCAATTTTCGGCTTGAACATTTTGAATTGAAATGTTCGCTGACGTTTCGTGAAATTGTAGCTTCTTAAATTGTCAAATTACAAATAAACAAAATGGCTATTCGTAGTTCTCAAGCTCAGTTTTCACATCCAATGTACAACTAACCAAATAAACGACAACTAAATTAGTTCGCAAAATGAGTTTTGAGTTTATTTCACAACTTATTATGGACGTTAAGAACTTATCTTAAATGGTGATTGTAACCAGTTGTCAGAACTGTTTCACAACTAATTTAATGTAACATTTATTTTAGTTCATTATTGGTGATTAAATTAGTTATGATATGTATGTCCCAACCAACGCAGCGAACCAATTGGTGGTGGTTCGTAACTGGTAACTTTTTAGTTGTGACATGCGTGTGCGAACCACTTTTGTCAACCAATGTGTCGCGTTCCGTAACTGGTAACCTTTTTAGTTGTAACATGTATGTCCGAACTAATGTGACAATCTAGTTGGTTGTGGTGACCATTCAGCTGTGGATATCAAAGAGACAACAACTTCACAAATATAATTTATCAATAAAGTTTTTGCTAAATTTGACAACCATTTCACAAGCAATTTCTGGTTGTGACAATTATGTGACAACCATCAATTGGTTGTATACAACTAAATAGTTGTAACATGCTTCTTGGGAAGTGTTTCTATTACGAATCAATTTTGCCTTTATTCCTACAGAGTATTTTTATTACTTGAAATCACCAGAAATCATCATAACTTCCGTTCTAAATGCAATTAAGACATTCTGTAAAGTAATTTGAACTTGTTAATGCATCCTTTACAACATTAACAAGTGTCGATCCGATCTGAGTTATGTAAGTGTTTCTATTACGAGTCAATTTTGCCTTTATTCCTACAGAGTATTTTTATTACTTGAAATCACCAGAAATCATCATAACTTCCGTTCTAAATGCAATTAAGACATTCTGTAAAGTATTTTGAACTTGTTAATGCATCCTTTACAACATTTACAAGTGTCGATCCGATCTGAGTTATGTAAGTGTTTCTATTACGAGTCAATTTTGCCTTTATTCCTACAGAGTATTGTTATTACTTGAAATCACCAGAAATCATCATAACTTCCGTTCTAAATGCAATTAAGACATTCTGTAAAGTAATCCAAACTTGTCAATGCATCCTTTACAACATTTACAAGTGTCGATCCGATCTGAGTTATGTAAGTGTTTCCATTACGAGTCAATTTTGCCTTTATTCCTACAGAGTATTGTTATTACTGGAAATCACCAGAAATCATCATAACTTCCGTTCTAAATGCAATTAAGACATTCTGTAAAATAATTTGAACTTGTCAATGTATCCTTTACAATTTTCATAAGATAAGTGTCGATCCGATCTGAGTTATGTAAGTGATTCTATTACGAATCAATTTTGCCTTTATTTTTATTACTTGAAATCACCAGAAATCATCATAACTTCCGTTCTGAATGCAATTAAGACATTCTGTAAAGTAATCTAAACTTGTCAATGCATCTTTTATAACTTTCATAAGTGTCGATCCAATCTGAGTTATGTAAGTGTTTCTATTACGAGTCAATTTTGCCTTTATTCCTACAGAGTATTTTTATTACTTGAAATCACCAGAAATCATCATAACTTCCGTTCTTAATGCAATTAAGACATTCTGTATCGTAATTTGAACTTGTCAATGCATCCTTTACAACTTTCATAAGTGTCGATCCGATCTGAGTTATGTAAGTGATTCTATTACGAGTCAATTTTGCGTTTATTCCCACAGAGTATTGTTATTACTGGAAATCACCAGAAATCATCATAACTTCCGTTCTAAATGCAATTAAGACATTCTGTAAAGTAATTTTAACTTGTCAATGCATCCTTTACAACTTTTATAAGTGCCGTCCCGGTCTGAGTTATGTAAGTGTTTCTATTACGAATCAATTTTGCCTTTATTCCTACAGAGTATTGTTATTACCGGAAATCACCAGAAATCATCATAACTTCCGTTCTAAATGCAATTAAGACATTCTGTAAAGTAATTTTAACTAGTTAATGCATCCTTTACAACTTTCATAAGTGTCGATCCGATCTGAGTTATGTAAGTGTTTCTATTTTACGAGTCAATTTTGCCTTTATTCCTACAGAGTATTTTTATTACTTGAAATCACCAGAAATCATCATAACTTCCGTTCTAAATGCAATTAAGACATTCTGTAAAGTAATTTGAACTTGTCAATGCATCCTTTACAACTTTCATAAGTGTCGATCCGATCTGAGTTATGTAAGTGATTCTATTACGAATCAAATTTGCCTTTATTTTTATTACTTGAAATCACCAGAAATCATCACTATTTCCGTTCTGAATGCAATTAAGACATTCTGTAAAGTAATCTAAACTTGTCAATGCATCTTTTATAACTTTTATAAGTGTCGATCCGATCTGAGTTATGTAAGTGTTTCTATTACGAGTCAATTTTGCCTTTATTCCTACAGAGTATTGTTATTACTGGAAATCACCAGAAATCATCAAAACTTCCGTTCTAAATGCAATTAAGACATTCTGTAAAGTAATCTAAACGTGTCAATGCATCCTTTACAACTTTTATAAGTGCCGTCCCGGTCTGAGTTATGTAAGTGTTTCTATTACGAATCAATTTTGCCTTTATTCCTACAGAGTATTGTTATTACTAGAAATCACCAGAAATCATCATAACTTCCGTTCTAAATGGAATTAAGACATTCTGTAAAGTAATTTTAACTAGTCAATGCATCCTTTACAACTTTCATAAGTGTCGATCCGATCTGAGTTATGTAAGTGTTTCTATTTTACGAGTCAATTTTGCCTTTATTCCTACAGAGTATTTTTATTACTTGAAATCACCAGAAATCATCATAACTTCCGTTCTAAATGCAATTAAGACATTCTGTAAAGTAATTTGAACTTGTCAATGCATCCTTTACAACTTTCATAAGTGTCGATCCGATCTGAGTTATGTAAGTGTTTCTATTACGAGTCAATTTTGCCTTTATTCCTACAGTGTATTTTTATTACTTGAAATCACCAGAAATCATCATAACTTCCGTTCTAAATGCAATTAAGACATTCTGTAAAGTAACTTGAACTTGTCAATGCATCCTTTACAACTTCATAAGTGTCGATCCGATCTGAGTTATGTAAGTGATTCTATTACGAATCAATTTTGCCTTTATTCCTACAGAGTATTTTTATTACTTGGAATCACCAGAAATCATCATAACTTCCGTTCTAAATGCAATTGAGACATTCTGTATAGTAATTTGAATTTGTCAATGCATCCTTTACAACATTCATAAGTGCCGATCCGATCTGAGTTATGTAAGTGTTTCTATTACGAGTCAATTTTGTCTTTATTCCTACAGAGTATTTTTATTACTTGAAATCACCAGAAATTATCATAACTTCCGTCCTAAATGCAATTAAGACATTCTGTAAAGTAATCTAAACTTGTCAATGCATCCTTTACAACTTTCATAAGTGTCGATCCGATCTGAGTTATGTAAGTGTTTCTATTACGAATCAATTTTGCCTTTATTCCTACAGAGTATTTTTATTACTTAAAATCACCAGAAATCATCATAACTTCCGTTCTAAATGCAATTAAGACATTCTGTAAAGTAATTTTAACTTGTCAATGCATCCTTTACAACTTTAATAAGTGTCGATCCGATCTGAGTTATGTAAGTGTTTCTATTACGAATCAATTTTGCCTTTATTCCTACAGTGTATTTTTATTACTTGAAATCACCAGAAATCATCATAACTTCCGTTCTAAATGCAATTAAGACATTCTGTAAAGTAACTTGAACTTGTCAATGCATCCTTTACAACTTTCATAAGTGTCGATCCGATCTGAGTTATGTAAGTGTTTCTATTACGAATCAATTTTGCCTTTATTCCTACAGAGAATTTTTATTACTTGGAATCACCAGAAATCATCATAACTTCCGTTCTAAATGCAATTAAGACATTCTGTATAGTAATTTGAATTTGTCAATGCATCCTTTACAACATTCATAAGTGCCGATCCGATCTGAGTTATGTAAGTGTTTCTATTACAAGTCAATTTTGTCTTTATTCCTACAGAGTATTTTTATTACTTGAAATCACCAGAAATTATCATAACTTCCGTCCTAAATGCAATTAAGACATTCTGTAAAGTAATCTAAACTTGTCAATGCATCCTTTACAACTTTCATAAGTGTCGATCCGATCTGAGTTATGTAAGTGTTTCTATTACGAGTCAATTTTGCCTTTATTCCTACAGAGTACTGTTATTACTGGTGATCACCAGAAATCATTAAAAGTTCCGTTTTAAATGCAATTAAGACATTCTGTAAAGTAACCTAAACTTGTCAATGCATTCTATACAACTTTTATAAGTGTGGATTCAATCTGAGTTATGTAAGTGTTTCTATTACGAATCAATTTTGCCTTTATTCCTACAGAGTATTGTTATTACTTGAAATCACCAGAAATCATCATAACTTCTGCTCTAAATGCAATTAAGACATTCTGTAAAGTACATAATTTTAACTAGTCAATGCATCCTTTACAACTTTCATAAGTGTCGATCCGATCTGAGTTATGTAAGTGTTTCTCTTACGAATCAATTTTGCCTTTATTCCTACAGAGTATTTTTATTACTTGAAATCACCAGAAATCATCATAACTTCCGTTCTAAATGCAATTAAGACATTCTGTAAAGTAATTTGAACTTGTCAATGCATTCTTTACAACTTTCATAAATGTCGATCCAATCTGAGTTATGTAAGTGTTTCTATTACGAGTCAATTTTGCCTTTATTCCCACAGAGTACTGTTATTACTGGTGATTACCAGAAATCATTAAAAGTTCCGTTTTAAATGCAATTAAGACATTCTGTAAAGTAATCTAAACTTGTCAATGCTTCCTTTACAACTTTCATAAGTGCCGAACCGGTCTGAGTTATGTAAGTGTTTCTATTACGAGTCAATTTTTTCTTTATTCCTACAGAGTATTTTTATTACTTGAAATCACCAGAAATCATCATAACTTCCGTTCTAAATGCAATTAAGACATTCTGTAAAGTAATTTGAACTAGTCAATGCATTCTTTACAACTTTTATAAGTGTCGATTCGATCTGAGTTATGTAAGTGTTTCTATTAGGAGTCAATTTTGCCTTTATTCCTACAGAGTATTGTTATTACTGGAAATCACCAGAAATCATCATAACTTCCGTTCTAAATGCAATTAAGACATTCTGTAAAGTATTTTGAACTTGTCAACGCATTCTTTACAACTTTCATAAGTGTCGATCCAATCTGAGTTATGTAAGTGTTTCTATTTTACGAGTCAATTTTGCCTTTATTCCTACAGAGTATTTTTATTACTTGAAATCACCAGAAATCACCATAACTTCCGTTCTAAATGCAATAAAGACGTTCTGTAAAGTAATTTGAACTTGTTAATGCATTCTTTACAAGTTTTATAAGTGTCGATCCGATCTGAGTTATGCAAGTGTTTTTATTACGAATCAATTTTGCCTTTATTCCTACAGAGTATTTTTATTACTTGAAATCACCAGAAATCATCATAACTTCCGTTCTAAATGCAATTAAGACATTCTGTAAAGTAATTTGAACTAGTCAATGCATTCTTTACAACTTTCATAAGTGTCGATCCGATCTGAGTTATGTAAGTGTTTCTATTACGAGTCAATTTTGCCTTTATTCCTACAGAGTATTTTTATTACTTGAAATCACCAGAAATCATCATAACTTCGGTTCAAAATGCAATTAAGACATTCTGTAAAGTAATTTGAACTTGTTAATGCATCCTTTACAACTTTCATAAGTGTCGATCCGATCTGAGTTATGTAAGTGTTTCTATTACGAATCAATTTTGCCTTTATTCCTACAGAGTATTTTTATTACTTGGAATCACCAGAAATCATCATAACTTCCGTTCTAAATGCAATTAAGACATTCTGTAAAGTAATTTGAACTTGTCATTGCATTCTTTACAACTTTTATAAATGTCGATCCAATTTGAGTTATGTAAGTGTTTCTATTACGAGTCAATTGCCTTTATTCATACAGAGTATTGTTATTACTGGAAATCACCAGAAATCATCATAACTTCCGTTCTAAATGCAATTAAGACATTCTGTAAAGTAATTTGAACTTGTCAATGCATCCTTTACAACCTTCATAAGTGTCGATCCGATCTGAGTTATGTAAGTGTTTCTATTACGAGTCAATTTTGCCTTTATTCCTACAGAGTATTGTTATTACTGAAAATCACCAGAAGTCATCATAACTTCCGTTCTAAATGCAATTAAGACATTCTGTAAAGTAATTTGAACTAGTCAATGCATCCTTTACAACTTTCATAAGTGTCGATCCGATCTGAGTTATTTAAGTGTTTCTATTACGAGTCAATTTTGCCTTTATTCCTACAGAGTATTTTTATTACTTGAAATCACCAGAAATCATCATAACTTCCGTTCTAAATGCAATTAAGATATTCTGTAAAGTAATTTAAACTTGTTAATGCATCCTTTACAACATCCATAAGTGTCGATCCGATCTGAGTTATGTAAGTGTTTCTAATACGATTTAATTTTGCGTTTATTCCCACAGAGTACTGTTATTACTGGTGATAACCAGAAATCATTAAAAGTTCCGTTCTAAATGCAATTAAGACATTCTGTAAAGCAATTTTAACTAGTTAATGCATCCTTTACAACTTTCATAAGTGTCCATCCGATCTGAGTTATGTAAGTGTTTCTATTATGAATCAATTTTGCCTTTATTCCTACAGAGTATTTTTATTACTTGAAATCACCAGAAATCATCATAACTTCCGTTCTAAATGCAATTAAGACATTCTGTAAAGTAATCTAAACTTGTCAATGCATCCTTTACAACTTTCAAAAGCGTCGATCCGATCTGAGTTATGTAAGTGTTTCTATTACGAGTCAATTTTGCCTTTATTCCTACAGAGTATTTTTATTACTTGAAATCACCAGAAATCATCATAACTTCCGTTCTAAATGCAATTAAGACATTCTGTAAAGTAATTTGAACTTGTCGATGCATTCTATACAACTTTCATAGGTGTCGATTCAATTTGAGTTATGTAAGTGTTTCTATTACGAGTCAATTTTGCCTTTATTCCTACAGAGTATTTTTATTACTGGAAATCACCAGAAATCATTAAAAGTTCCGTTTTAAATGCAATTAAGACATTCTGTAAAGTATTCTAAACTTGTCAATGCATGTTTTACAACTTTCATAAGTGTCGATCCGATCTGAGTTATGTAAGTGTTTCTATTACGAGTAAATTTTGCCTTTATTCCTACAGAGTATTGTTATTACTGGAAATCACCAGAAATCATTAAACGTTCCGTTTTAAATGCATTTAAGACATTCTGTAAAGTAATCTAAACTTGTCAATGCATTCTATACAACTTTTATAAGTGTCGATTCAATCTGAGTTATGTAAGTGTTTCTATTACGAGTCAATTTTGCCTTTATTCCTACAGAGTATTGTTATTACTGGAAATCACCAGAAATCATCATAACTTCCGTTCTAAATGCAATTAAGACATTCTGTAAAGTAATCTAAGCTTGTCAATGCATATTTTACAACTTTCATAAGTGTCGATCCGATCTGAGTTATGTAAGTGTTTCTATTACGAATCAATTTTGCGTTTATTCCCACAGAGTACTGTTATTACTGGTGATCACCAGAAATAATTAAAAGTTCCGTTTTAAATGAAATTAAGACATTCTGTAAAGTAATTTAAACTTGTCAATGCATTCTATACAACTTTCATAAGTGTCGATTCAATCTGAGTTATGTAAGTGTTTCTATTACGAGTCAATTTTGCCTTTATTCCTACAGAGTATTGTTATTACTGGAAATCACCAGAAATCATCATAACTTCCGTTCTAAATGCAATTAAGACATTCTGTAAAGCAATTTTAACTAGTTAATGCATCCTTTACAACTTTCATAAGTGTCCATCCGATCTGAGTTATGTAAGTGTTTCTATTACGAATCAATTTTGCCTTTATTCCTACAGAGTATTTTTATTACTTGAAATCACCAGAAATCATCATAACTTCCGTTCTAAATGCAATTAAGATATTCTGTAAAGTAATTTGAACTAGTCAATGCATCCTTTACAACTTTCATAAGTGTCGATCTGATCTGTGTTATGTAAGTGTTTCTATTACGAGTCAATTTTGCTTTTATTCCTACAGAGTATTTTTATTACTGGGAATCACCAGAAATGATTAAAAGTTCCGTTTTTAATGCAATTAAGACATTCTGTAAAGTAATCTAAACTTGTCAATGCATCTTTTACAACTTTCATAAGTGTCGATCCGATCTGAGTTATGTAAGTGTTTCTATTACGAGTCAATTTTGCCTTTATTCCCACAGAGTACTGTTATTACTGGAAATCACCAGAAATCATCATAACTTCCGTTCTAAATGCAATTAAGACATTCTGTAAAGTAATCTAAACTTGTCAATGCATCCTTTACAACTTTCATAAGTGTCGATCTGATCTGAGTTATGTAAGTGTTTCTATTACGAGTCAATTTTTCCTTTATTCCTACAGAGTATTTTTATTACTTGAAATCACCAGAAATCATCATAACTTCCGTTCTAAATGCAACTAAGACATTCTGTAAAGTAATTTGAACTTGTTAGCATCCTTTACAACATTCATAAGTTTCGATCCGATCTGAGTTATGTAAGTGTTTCTATTTCGAGTCAATTTTGCCTTTATTCCTACAGAGTATTGTTATTACTGGAAATCACCAGAAATCATCATAACTTCCGTTCTAAATGCAATTAGGACATTCTGTAAAGTATTTTGAACTTGTCAATGCATTCTTTACAACTTTCATAAGTGTCGATCCAATCTAAGTTATGTAAGTGTTACTATTTTACGAGTCAATTTTGCCTTTATTCGTACAGAGTATTTTTATTACTTGAAATCACCAGAAATTATCATAACTTCCGTTCTAAATGCAATTAAGACATTCTGTAAAGTAATTTGAACTAGTCAATGCATCCTTTACAACTTTCATAAGTGTCGATCTGATCTGAGTTATGTAAGTGTTTCTATTACGAGTCAATTTTGCCTTTATTCCTACAGAGTATTTTTATTACTTGAAATCACCAGAAATCATCATAACTTCCGTTCTAAAAACAATTAAGACATTCTGTAAAGTAATTTGAACTTTTTAATGCATTCTATACATATTTCATAAGTGTCGATCCGATCTGAGTTATGTAAGTGTTTCTATTACGAATCAATTTTGCCTTTATTCCTACAGAGTATTTTTATTACTTGAAATCACCAGAAATCATCATAACTTCCGTTCTAAATGCAATTAAGACATTCTGTAAAGTAATTTGAACTTGTCAATGCATTCTTTACAACTTTCGTAAGTGTCAATCCAATCTGAGTTATGCAAGTGTTTCTATTACGAGTCAATTTTGCCTTTATTCCTACAGAGTATTGTTATTACTGGAAATCACCAGAAATCATCATAACTTCCGTTCTAAATGCAATTAGGACATTCTGTAAAGTAATTTGAACTTGTCAATGCATCCTTTACAACTTTCATAGGTGTCGATCCGTCTGAGTTATGTAAGTGTTTCTATTTTACGAGTCAATTTTGCCTTTATTCCTACTGAGTATTGTTATTACTGGGAATCACCAGAAATCATCATAACTTCCGTTCTAAATGCAGTTTTGACATTCTGTAAAGTAATTTGAACTTGTCAATGCATTCTTTACAACTTTCATAAGTGTCGATCCGATCTGAGTTATGTAAGTGTTTCTATTACGAGTCAATTTTGCCTTTATTCCTACAGAGTATTATTATTACTGGAAATCACCAGAAATCATCATAACTTCCGTTCTAAATGCAATTAAGACATTCTGTAAAGTAATTTGAACTAGTCAATGCATCCTTTACAACTTTCATAAGTGTCGATCCGAGCTGAGTTATGTAAGTGTTTCTATTTCGAGTCAATTTTGCCTTTATTCCTACAGAGTATTTTTATTACTTGAAATCACCAGAAATCATCATAACTTCCGTTCTAAATGCAATTAAGACATTCTGTAAAGTAATTTGAACTTGTTAATGCATCCTTTACAACTTTCATAAGTGTCGATCCGATCTGAGTTATGTAAGTGTTTCTATTAAGAATCAATTTTGCCTTTATTCCTTCAGAGTATTTTTATTACTTGGAATCACCAGAAATCATCATAACTTCCGTTCTAAATGCAATTAAGACATTCTGTAAAGTAATTTGAACTTGTCAATGCATTCTTTACAACTTTTATAAATGTCGATCCAATTTGAGTTATGTAAGTGTTTCTATTACGAGTCAATTGCCTTTATTCATACAGAGTATTGTTATTACTGGAAATCACCAGAAATCATCATAACTTCCGTTCTAAATGCAATTAAGACATTCTGTAAAGTAATTTGAACTTGTCAATGCATCCTTTACAACTTTCATAAGTGTCGATCCGATCTGAGTTATGTAAGTGTTTCTATTACGAGTCAATTTTGCCTTTATTCCTACAGAGTATTGTTATTACTGAAAATCACCAGAAATCATCATAACTTCCGTTCTAAATGCAATTAAGACATTCTGTAAAGTAATTTGAACTAGTCAATGCATCCTTTACAACATTTATAAGTGTCGATCCGATGTGAGTTATGTAAGTGTTTCTATTACGAGTCAATTTTGCCTTTATTCCTACAGAGTATTGTTATTAATGGAAATCACCAGAAATCATCACAACTTCCGTTCTAAATGCAATTCAGACATTCTGTAATGTATTTTGAACTAGTCAATGCATTCTTTACAACTTTCATAAGTGTCGATCCAATCTGAGTTATGTAAGTGTTTCTAATACGATTCAATTTTGCGTTTATTCCCACAGAGTACTGTTATTACTGGTGATCACCAGAAATCATTAAAAGTTCCGTTCTAAATGCAATTAAGACATTCTGTAAAGCAATTTTAACTAGTTAATGCATCCTTTACAACTTTCATAAGTGTCCATCCGATCTGAGTTATGTAAGTGTTTCTATTATGAATCAATTTTGCATTTATTCCTACAGAGTATTTTTATTACTTGAAATCACCAGAAATCATCATAACTTCCGTTCTAAATGCAATTAAGACATTCTGTAAAGTAATCTAAACTTGTCAATGCATCCTTTACAACTTTCAAAAGCGTCGATCCGATCTGAGTTATGTAAGTGTTTCTATTACGAGTCAATTTTGCCTTTATTCCTACAGAGTATTTTTATTACTTGAAATCACCAGAAATCATTAAAAGTTCCGTTCTAAATGCAATTAAGACATTCTGTAAAGTAATTTGAACTTGTCGATGCATTCTATACAACTTTCATAAGTGTTGATTTAATTTGAGTTATGTAAGTGTTTCTATTACGAGTCAATTTTGCCTTTATTCCTACAGAGTATTGTTATTACTGGAAATCACCAGAAATCATCATAACTTCCGTTCTAAATGCAATTAAGACATTCTGTAAAGTAATCTAAGCTTGTCAATGCATATTTTACAACTTTCATAAGTGTCGATCCGATCTGAGTTATGTAAGTGTTTCTATTACGAATCAATTTTGCGTTTATTCCCACAGAGTACTGTTATTACTGGTGATCACCAGAAATCATTAAAAGTTCCGTTTTAAATGAAATTAAGACATTCTGTAAAGTAATTTAAACTTGTCAATGCATTCTATACAACTTTCATAAGTGTCGATTCAATCTGAGTTATGTAAGTGTTTCTATTACGAGTCAATTTTGCCTTTATTCCTACAGAGTATTGTTATTACTGGAAATCACCAGAAATCATCATAACTTCCGTTCTAAATGCAATTAAGACATTCTGTAAAGCAATTTTAACTAGTTAATGCATCCTTTACAACTTTCATAAGTGTCCATCCGATCTGAGTTATGTAAGTGTTTCTATTACGAATCAATTTTGCCTTTATTCCTACAGAGTATTTTTATTACTTGAAATCACCAGAAATCATCATAACTTCCGTTCTAAATGCAATTAAGATATTCTGTAAAGTAATTTGAACTAGTCAATGCATCCTTTACAACTTTCATAAGTGTCGATCTGATCTGTGTTATGTAAGTGTTTCTATTACGAGTCAATTTTGCCTTTATTCCTACAGAGTATTTTTATTACTGGAAATCACCAGAAATGATTAAAAGTTCCGTTTTTAATGCAATTAAGACATTCTGTAAAGTAATCTAAACTTGTCAATGCATCTTTTACAACTTTCATAAGTGTCGATCCGATCTGAGTTATGTAAGTGTTTCTATTACGAGTCAATTTTGCCTTTATTCCCACAGAGTACTGTTATTACTGGAAATCACCAGAAATCATCATAACTTCCGTTCTAAATGCAATTAAGACATTCTGTAAAGTAATCTAAACTTGTCAATGCATCCTTTACAACTTTCATAAGTGCCTAACCGGTCTGAGTTATGTAAGTGTTTCTATTACGAGTCAAATTTTCCTTTATTCCTACAGAGTATTTTTATTACTTGAAATCACCAGAAATCATCATAACTTCCGTTCTAAATGCAACTAAGACATTCTGTAAAGTAATTTGAACTTGTTAGCATCCTTTACAACATTCATAAGTTTCGATCCGATCTGAGTTATGTAAGTGTTTCTATTTCGAGTCAATTTTGCCTTTATTCCTACAGAGTATTGTTATTACTGGAAATCACCAGAAATCATCATAACTTCCGTTCTAAATGCAATTAAGACATTCTGTAAAGTATTTTGAACTTGTCAATGCATTCTTTACAACTTTCATAAGTGTCGATCCAATCTGAGTTATGTAAGTGTTACTATTTTACGAGTCAATTTTGCCTTTATTCGTACAGAGTATTTTTATTACTTGAAATCACCAGAAATCATCATAACTTCCGTTCTAAATGCAATTAAGACATTCTGTAAAGTAATTTGAACTAGTCAATGCATCCTTTACAACTTTCATAAGTGTCGATCTGATCTGAGTTATGTAAGTGTTTCTATTCCGAGTCAATTTTGCCTTTATTCCTACAGAGTATTTTTATTACTTGAAATCACCAGAAATCATCATAACTTCCATTCTAAATGCAATTAAGACATTCTGTAAAGTAATTTTAACTAGTCAATGCATCCTTTACAACTTTCATAAGTGTCGATCCGATCTGAGTTATGTAAGTGTTTCTATTCCGAGTCAATTTTGCCTTTATTCCTACAGAGTATTTTTATTACTTGAAATCACCAGAAATCATCATAACTTCCATTCTAAATGCAATTAAGACATTCTGTAAAGTAATTTTAACTAGTCAATGCATCCTTTACAACTTTTATAAGTGTCGATCCGAGCTGAGTTATGTAAGTGTTTCTATTTTACGAGTCAATTTTGCCTTTATTCCTACAGAGTATTTTTATTACTGGAAATCACCAGAAATCATCATAACTTCCGTTCTAAATGCAATTAAGACATTCTGTAAAGTAATTTGAACTTGTCAATGCATCCTTTACAATATTTATAAGTGTCGATCCGAGCTGAGTTATGTAAGTGTTTCTATTACGAATCAATTTTGCCTTTATTCCTACAGAGTATCACTTTGGACGGCAGTCCAAACGAGTGATGAAAGCACCTACTGTGCTGGAAGTCGAACGAAGTATATTATACAGCAAGTTTCGAACTTTTTCCCTTTAAGGCTGCCAGGATCATGTTATATACCATATAACGTATAATTTCAACGTACAAAAAATGAATTTCTACCAACATTGAGTGGAGATATGACCTTCCGAAAATTGCCCCAAAAAATCAGTTTTTCGGGTATAACTGCCCCAAAAAAGGCCCCAATTATTTTCTAACTGACAAATTATGATTGTAGACGTCAATACCAATTCAACGACACCTCAAACGTCCAAAACGGATGATTTTGACCAAAGTTATGACAATTTTAAATTTTTCTATGACGTCACCATATAATCTTGCTTTGGTATATATTGTTACGGTGACACCTAGATTAGAGTAGAATAAGTTAATTTCATTAATAGTTCAATTGCATTTATTTTTTATACTCAACATTTAGGCGTCATTTCTATACTAACATTTTTGCTCGATGCGCATTTAGGATTATTCTGGAAACAAATATTTTGGTATATAAAGGCGCGCGTTGACGTGGAATGCTGAGTCTTATTTTAAACGTGATACAGTGAAGGTTAAATAGAAAGATTATTAAAGTGATTATTAAAGCGATTATTAAAGTGATAATTAAAAAGTGTGTTATAATCATAATAATAAATTGTGTTGTATAATAAATTGTGTTATATAATAAATTGTGTTGTGTAAATAAATTGTGTGAGTTCAAATTTGAAGCAGTTGTATTTATTCACAATCCAGTGATTCGAACCTTGAGTGACAAGGCAAAATCGTAACAATTGGTGACAGCGGTAGGATTGTGAATAATAAAGAAAATGATACTCTACGAATTAAAGCTTGCGCAATTAAAGGAGCAGCTGAAACAGCGATGTTTGGCCAGTGAAGGCACAAAAGCTAGTTTGGTGGAGCGACTACGTGAGGCCATGGAGAAGGACGGTTTAAATCCAGACGTATATTATTTCGAGGAGGAAAAAACCAATGGAATCCATACCGATGAAGACAAGATCGCAGCAGTGAAGGAATGGCCACGACCTAAAAACTTACATGAATTACGGAGCTTCCTTGGATTGTGCACCTATTATAGACGATTCGTGCCAGGATTCGCCAGTATCGCCAAGAGTTTACACGAGTTAACCAGGAAAAACAACGCATTCGAATGGAAGGATGATCAGGAAAAGGCATTTGTGGAACTAAGACGACGATTATGCGAAGCACCAATCCTCGCATACCCTATACCCAACGTTAAATTCATTTTGGACACCGATGCAAGTAATGATGGTATAGGAGGAGTATTATCACAGGCAACAAATGGTGAGGAGCGAGTTATTGCATATTACTCCAAGATGTTATCAAAACCGGAACGGAATTATTGTGTAACACGGAAAGAGTTGTTGGCTATAGTCGAATGTGTTAAGCACTTTCATAAGTACCTCTATGGCCAAAAATTTATTTCTTCTACGGACGGATCATGGAGCTTTGCGCTGGTTGTTACAATTCAAAAATCCAGAGGGACAAGTAGCACGTTGGATCGAACGTTTGCAAAGCTACGATTTCCAAATTGAACATCGGAAGGGAAGCGCACATGGAAATGCCGACGCATTATCAAGAAGGCCATGTCCCGTGGAATGCAAGCATTGTGGGCGTGTGGAGGGTAAGGAAAACATCATCGATATTCGGCTTATGCAAGTGCTACCTGATGAGGAATGGACTGATGAAATGATCAAGAAGGAGCAATTACGGGATGCTGACAGTAGTGTAAAATGGATGGGTCTGGCACAGCCGAAAAAGATTTTACACCAAACATTTTTTACATGTAAATTACAACAACATAAAAGTCTACGTCATATTTTGTATACGAAAGGAAACAGTAAAACCTCGATAACTAAATCTTCATATAAACTGTATACGCATATGTATAAATTTATTAAAAATTGATCGTTCTACTGTAATTGAAAAATTTTCATAATTTTTTTGGTTAGATGGCAGCACTTTGCAAAAGATTTTTTCTTTATATTTATGATAAACTTTTTATAGCTTTTTCAAATTTGGTTTGTGTCTTCACTACTTACAGTTTTAATTATGAAACACGATAATCAAAACTCTATATAAATTTATTAAAAATCAGGTGCTCACCTATAAATTATTATTAATTTTTCAACTTTATCTCTAGCTTTTAAAGTTTATAAAAATATTTCGATTTAAGGGTCGTATCTTTGACAAAGAATTTTTAATATTGTTTACGACTGGATATTATATAAAGACTAATGGTAATTGAATTTTATGTTTATGTATGACTGCGAATAAGAAAGAAAGATATAAGTAAACTTGATCTTGAAAACTTATTACTATATTTTATTTTTATGTAATCGCGAATAAGAAAGATAAAACTAAACTTGATCTTGAAAAGGTATCGCTATAATATCATTACAATTACAAATCTGTTGGATGCAAATTATAATTGAAAGATTTAATATATGTTATATAGTTGTTTTGTGTTCGTTCTGGCGCAAATGCCACCCCAAAATTTTTTTCCATAGTATTTGAATGGTTTCTCATTTCATCTTCATATAACTTGAGAAATATAGTAATGAATTTTATTGAAACTTATTATGGTTTGTCATTCGCCTGTTCAACTGTAATGAAGTATTTTATTAAATATATGTATATTTGAAATGGCGTGTGTTAACCCATTATATGCAAGAATATTGTATTGTTGAAAGGGTTAAGTAATTTCACCTTATATTGATGTTGTATAGCTAAAGATTAAAACATTGCATTTTGTTTTTATATGTTCGATATAAATTACATTGATACTGGAAACCATGAAAAAGAAATATAATAGTAAGCTTAATCTTGAAAAATGTAAAAAATTACATATCGTATAACAACAAAAACAACAAATTTTATTTATAATAGTGGAATGTGTTAACCACATTAGAAACAATTAAATTTAGTGATTATAATTATTGTATAGGAATACATAATAATAAAGATTATTGAAATTGGATTTTATTTTTGAAAGAATATTGTTTCGATAGTAAATTAAATAATTTTTTTTTTTTGATCTTGACAACGTATTTCTATATTTCTATCTGATGGATGCAAATGAGAATTGAAAGATATAATATAATAATAATATATGTCAAATAATATTTTTTATTATATTTTTTATAATTGTTATTGTTATAATCGGACTTCGCATATTTTCGTCACAATTATAAAAAATCATGTTCGATCATTTTTATTAACTTGTATGATCATAATTTCAGTTATGTTTTCATTACAATAGTGTGGGACGATAAGTGATAACGGTGAAAAACCATGTTAAGTTATGTCACATAACTATGCATAGAAATTAATAACCATTTTGTGTTTAGGATAGCATGCATAATTGCATTGCAATAGTAACAACAATGTTTTCTCGCGTAAAATTAGATTTTATATTTTGATACGAATCACATTAGTGTACTTCACTAATAAGTCATTATTTTATTATTATATAACCGGCGACAAATCATTAATAAAAACTACTACTTACTACTTACTTTACTAAAAATTACGTTATTTATCGCATAATAATATATCAAAAATTTACGTATAAATGTTAAAGTTTAATAAACTTAATTATGAAAACTCTTAATAGCATATTTCATGTAATTCTTAAAAGCATATTTCATGTTTAAACTGATCAAAGTTCATATTAAATATTTTACAACAAAATAAATGGCAACGGCCTGCGCAAGTACATTATCGCTATACAGTACAAAACTGATAAATAAAATAACGTGCAAAGCTGACAACTTTAACTTTATAATAATTACACGTAACTTACAAACTTTTTGATATTATATACAAAAGTTCAATGCAATAAAGTTACAGCATTTATTTTTTACTTAACCGAGGGTTTTGATTAATAAAATTTAATATACATTAAAAATTATTTATAAATGTGAGGTAGTCTAGTATGTGCATTTGAAACTGCATATAGTATATACATATAAAAAATTCACATTCAAGTTCGATTAAATGTTAATTTCCTTGTGAAGTGTTCTTATTATTTGATTATCATAATTTATTTTGTCGGCGGACAATCAAAATTAACAAAAACACTTAATTCAAATAAAAGTAGGATAATAAATTATTTAAATAGTTTATTTATAATGAAAGATGAACACTAAATTTGCGTTGTTACATGGCTATAAAAGATGATAAATACATACATAACTACATGGTATGATTAGCTCGAACTTATATTTTATGAAAAATATTTCGAGACTTATAAATTTAGTATTGGGTCTGACCACATTATCGAAGAAATTGAAGAACACTTTGATGACAGGTATAACAAAGCAGAGGCTTTAATACTAAAAATTATTATATTTTAAAAAGAAAACTAGGCTAATGTACTACTATATATCAGTCATTGTTCAGTTAATTCGTAAATTGTGCTAAGTATTATAGTAGTATACGGCTTTACTCTAGACCAATGTAACAAAAAAATGTTATCAAGTTTATAAAGTATGTTTAAATATAAAAATATCAAATTATAAAAGGAATTAAATGGTGTAAAGATTGCATTTTTTTTTTTTATTTATACAAATTTAATGAAAAGTGGCAAAAATGTATAAAACTTTTAGTACATAAGTTAAAACAATATAACAATATATACATATTATAAAATATACAGACATTAAAGATATAAAAAGTTATAAAATTTATTAAAAGTTGTAAAAACTAGTTGTAAGAGTTTATGAAAAGTTATAAACTTTGGACAATAAAATATGTTAAAAGTTATAATAAGTTTAAAAGTTATAAAAGAAACACATGAAAAGCTATAAACATTATTAAAAAATTATAAAAATAATAATAAATTTTAAAAATTATAAAAAATCTTATAAAAAGTATAATAAGTAACGAAAAACGTTATTAAGTTTATAAAGTATTTGTACATTGAGTTTGAAGATTTGTTGTAATACTTAAATCACATGAAACTATACTTGTTCCGACTTGAAAGATCTTTTATTATGTTGTTGTCTATTTAAAAAGTAAAATAACAAATTAAAAATTTATAAAATTAAAATAAAAACCTGAAAATAAAAAATAAAAATAAAAAATTTAAACATAAAAAATATTAATTACAAACGAATCTTGAAAATTAAAAAAATTAAAATTAAAAATTTATTGAAAAATAAAAAAAATATTAATTGAAAAATGAGCGCGGAATTTTATGAATTAAAGAGAAATCATCATTAACTTCCACGATTTATAAATGGTGTCGTAGGATTTGAACACCGCTCCCCATATTTTGTTTGTAAATTGTCACCTAAACGTCTATAATTTATAAAGCAAATGCGCTAAAGCGCACCCACGTCCGCGTTTTAGTTTCAAACGAAAACGCCTTTGCTTTGTGAGGTCCCAAAACACAAAAACTTAAAACAGATATAAAAAGTTATATAACATTTAAAGCTATAGAAACTTATGAAATGTATTAACAGTTATAAAAAATTAGTTGAAAGAGTTATGAAAAGTTGTAAACTTTGAACACAAATATTATGTTGAAAGTTATAATGACTTTAAAAGTTATAAAAAAATACACGAAAAGTTATAATAAGTTATAAAAATTATTGAAAGGTTATAAAAATAATACATTTTAAAAATTATAAAAATATTATTTAAAGATATAATAAGTAACAAAAAAAACATTATTAAGTTTATAAAGTATTTCTTAAAAATTATAAAAAGTAAGCTACCTTTAAAATGGTATAAAAAATTGTAAAATTTTTAAAAAGTAAGTCAAAAATGTATAATACTTAAGTTAAAAAGTTAAGTTTAAGAGTTATGAAAAGTTGTAAAATTTGTATAAAAAATATGATATTATAAGTTATAATAAACTTAAAAATTATAAAAATACGTAATAAGTTATATAAGTTATTTAAAAGTAATAAAAACAATAACTTTATAAAAAGGTAACAAAACCGTTATCAAATTTATAAAATCTGTTTTTCACATGATGCGACGAAAAATGTGCATTTTCTTTATAAATTATAGATGTTTACGATAATTTTTCTGTTGAAGTGGTAAGACGTGGTGAACACGAACGTTTAAGAATATTAATTATTTTCTAATTTATAGTTATATTTATTAATAAATTTTTAGTTTTTAAAACTTTTTAAAATAAATTTTCAATTTTTAAAACTTTTAAAAACTTTAAAAGTTTTTAAAAAATTTAAAACTTTTTAAAATTTTAAATTTTTTAAAAACTTGCGAGGTAGTTGCGTGTTCAAAATTGACGTACACGTCTATGATTTACATTAACCAAAACGTAATAAAGTTGTATAAATGCAATAAAGTTACAGCATTTATTTTTATATAACCGAGAGCTATTAATCAAATTTGATAAAAATTAAAATTTATTTAATATTTATCTGCTTTGTGTTTGTTCTAGCATAATCAAAAGATTGTTATATACATATATTTCGATACAAGTGGTTATCCGCAGGATAATATATTTGGTAAACTTCGTGTAAATAAAAAGGAGTTAAGTCTAATGAAGGATGAAATTAATGGGAAAATAATGAGTGAATTTATTGGATTAAGATCAGAAATGTATACTTTCGAAGTTGTTGATGCTGACGATACAAAAATTATTTGAGTAAAGAGACAAGTTGTGAAATCGAGAATAACGTTTATTGATTTCAAAGAATCTTTAATTGGCTTGACTCATCAAAAATTGTATCACAAAATTTAAATCGTTCAAGAAATCATGCAGTAAGCTCTGTTAGTCAATTGAAAACCGCACTTAACCCACACGATGATAAAAGATGGTTGATTAAAGATAGCTATGATACGCTAGCATGGGGTCATTATAAAATAATGGAATATGATTATTGATTTCTGTGTAAATATTTTTTAAAATTTTTAACTTAAACATAGCAAATTACTAATTTATATACATATAAATCAGTTCATTATGTACGTATAAAATTAAAAGAGCCTTCTTTACATATCATTTATGATATCATTAAAGTATTTTATTATAATTTTAATATGTATAGATTTATAAAATATAAAATTATTAACTATGTACTAAAGCTATTCAAATAAAAATTGTTTATTAAAAGCCGATGAGTTTTAATATATGATTTGAGATTAATAGAAATTAATGATCTTCAAGGATTAAGTAAATAAATCAATAATAGATTAGTTTTAGCGTGCCAAGAATAATATTTTTACCATATTTTTGGGCATAAGAAGTATTATTATTACAAATTTGTTGCAAATATTATGCAAAATAGTACGTTGAGATTGAAGACTTCTAAAAAACGTATTTCTCTTTTAAGAGTATATAACTGCATTATAACATATTGTATTTAGATAATGTAAAATAACTAAAATTACTAGTCAAAATAACAAATTTACACTTATTTAATAATTTGAATTGAAAAATAATTTTTGAATTTCTTGTTTCTAGAAACGTTTTTTGTTCTGAGTTGTATAATTTGGTCCGTAAACGAGTACTATATTCTTTAAAACGAATTGCAAACTCATTCAATAATTTGACCGATTTTTAAATATTCTTATTAGAAATTGATTATGAATATGGTAAAATAATTAAATTTTTAAATATATTAATTGCATATTATGAATTTTTTAGTTCTGCTATTTTCGTTCGTAGTGCTATTTATCATAGTAGTATACAGCTCTAGATGAATGTAACTGCTAATAAATAAGATAGTTTTTGCAGTTTAAATAAAATATATGCAATGCAATT
Source organism: Nephrotoma flavescens (assembly GCA_932526605.1). Classification (NCBI taxonomy): domain Eukaryota; kingdom Metazoa; phylum Arthropoda; class Insecta; order Diptera; family Tipulidae; genus Nephrotoma; species Nephrotoma flavescens. The sequence continues at coordinate 703,003 of CAKOBK010000046.1, forward strand.
TCATATATTCAAACATAATATGAATATATGTACGTGTAACTCCATGAATGAATTTAGATTTATAATATGGTTCCCACAGTTAGAGAAAAATGTAGAAAATTTTAGTAAATTATTAATGGCAAGAGTATTAATTTGAAATATATATTATGATAATATGTGATGTATAAACAACAACAAAAACAATAAGAATCTACTATTATAAAGTTTTATAGATTTAAGTATTTTAATATAATTTTAATAAATTTATATTATTAAATATATAATTATCTAATTATTTATTAAAATTATTATAACTAAAAAATGAAGGAGTTTTTATTTAAGATATGTGATATGAGATTAATTAAAGCATAGCCGTTTAAGTCAATTTTTCTCATGAAGTGATGAAACATAGATATTTTCTTTATAAACCATAGACGGTCAGAACAATTTTCCTCCGATGTGTTCAAAAAGCGCTGAAAAATTTAGATATTTTTCACATGATGCGACGAAAAATGTGTATCTTCTTTATAAATTATAGACGTTTACGATAATTTTTCTGATGAGTTGGTAAGAAGTGAAGAACACGAACGTTTAAGAATATTAAAAATTTTCTAATTTATAGTTATATTTATTAATAAATTTTTAGTTTTTAGAAGTTTTTAAATTAAATTTTCAATTTTTAAAACATTTTTGAAACTTTTAAAAACTTTAAAAGTTTTTAAAACTTTTAAACTTTTTAAAACTAATTAAAAAACAATTAAAACTTTTAAAAAGTTTTTTAAGTTATAAAAATGCTTTAAAAGTTTTAAAAATTGAAAATTAATTTTAAAACTTTTTCAAAACTTCTAAAACTTTTCAAAACTTTTTACAACTTTAAAAAAATTTAAAACTTTAAAAAAAAATTAAAATTTTGTAAAACTGTTAAAACTTTTTAAAACTTCTAAATATTTAAAAACTTACGTGGTAATTCGCGCCGGGGAAGTGCGACATCCGATTTTAGAAATTCTAATTTCGCACATGCGATGGTGGAAATGTTCATGAACCAATTTTCAGAAATTCACCATCGCACGTCCG
>CAKOBK010000047.1:15000-16381 GCA_932526605.1 Nephrotoma flavescens
AAAATAGTATAAATTATTATATTTAAAAATAGTATTAAATATTAATTATACAAAATATAATTAAAATAGTATAAATTATTATTTTTATACAACACAATCCATTCAATAGCTTGACTTAGCGCTATGTACATTTTTAATTATAATTTCTCATGTAACTTTTAATTTATAAGTCGTAGAGAAATGTGACTTACTTGAAAAGTTCTTAGAATTTAAGTTTCTACAAATCAATATTGTTTTGAAATTGGTACCGCCACCAGGTGATGAGTTTTTATTCCGACTACAATAGTTAAAAATTTAAAATTTTTCGTTTATATTAACCTCAATAACTAGCTGTATTCAAATTTTTAGGTTGATATCATGAATGAGAATAATAGTTTTTGGAGTTTTAAATTTTTATACAACACAATCCATTCAATCGCTTGACTTAGCGCTATGTACAGTTTGTAACCATATTTTATTTGAAGTAAATCGATAAATACTATAAGCATGATTATAGCTAATAGAAGTCTTTACTTAAACTGTTTCAGTCGCAACAGTTTAACAATAAACTATTGAATGGTAGGTCAACCTAAAAAACCAATAAATAGTAACACAATTTGCTATTTTCAATGTTTAATTTGTTCATTGATTGTAATGTGTTTACTTACAAAAATTTTTATATTATTATATTAATATTTATGTTATAACGAATCTTCGATAGGAGAATGTGTCTAAAGGGATCGCAGTATGACGGCTGCTCTACCCTTCACAGCGTCTCCACCGATATTAAAGTCGTTTGCAATTAATTCTGGGCTCAAAAATTGTAAATACCAATAATTTATTTGAATTAAATCGATAAATACTATAAGCATAATTATAACTAATAGAAGTCTCTACTTAAACTATTTCAGTCGCAACAGTTTAATAATAAATTATTGAATTGAAGGTTAACCTACAAATCCAATTAATAGTAACACAATTTGCTATGTTCAATGTTTAATTTGTTCATTGATTGTAATGTGTTTACTTACAAAAATTTTTATATTATTATATTAATATTTATGTTATAACGAATCTTCGATAGGAGAATGTGTCTAAAGGGATCGCAGTATGACGGCTGCTCTACCCTTCACAGCGTCTCCACCGATATTAAAGTCGTTTGCAATTAATTCTGGGCTCAAAAATTGTAAATACCAATAATTTATTTGAATTAAATCGATAAATACTATAAGCATAATTATAACTAATAGAAGTCTCTACTTAAACTATTTCAGTCGCAACAGTTTAATAATAAATTATTGAATTGAAGGTTAACCTACAAATCCAATTAATAGTAACACAATTTGCTATTTTCAATGTTTAATTTGTTCATTGATTGTAATGTGTTAACTTACAAAAATTT
>CAKOBK010000048.1:0-2500 GCA_932526605.1 Nephrotoma flavescens
AACATAAGCGAAAGCATTTGCCAAAGATGTTTTCATTAATCAAGAACGAAAGTTAGAGGTTCGAAGGCGATCAGATACCGCCCTAGTTCTAACCATAAACGATGCCAGCTAGCAATTGGATGGAGCTACATATATGGCTCTTTCAGTCGCTTTCCGGGAAACCAAAGCTTTTGGGCTCCGGGGGAAGTATGGTTGCAAAGTTGAAACTTAAAGGAATTGACGGAAGGGCACCACCAGGAGTGGAGCCTGCGGCTTAATTTGACTCAACACGGGGAAACTTACCAGGTCCGAACATAAATGAGTAAGACAGATTAATAGCTCTTTCTCGAATCTATGGGTGGTGGTGCATGGCCGTTCTTAGTTCGTGGAGTGATTTGTCTGGTTAATTCCGATAACGAACGAGACTCAAATTTCTTAACTAGATGCCGGCAGGGTTATGACGTTGAAACTTTGCATACATTTTTGCCTCTGTTATCCATTCTTCTCACGAGGAGTGGTCTTAATACGTAAGAATTGTCTGTAGGTGGAGTCATACCTGGTGGTTTGTCTTAATAAGACACTTGCTTCTTAAATAGACAAATTGCGTCTAGCAATATGAGATTGAGCAATAACAGGTCTGTGATGCCCTTAGATGTCCTGGGCTGCACGCGCGCTACAATGAAGGTATCAACGTGTCCTCCTAGTCTAAAAAGACCGGGTAAACCGCTGAACCACCTTCGTGGTTGGGATTGTGGACTGAAACTGTTCACATGAACCTGGAATTCCCAGTAAGTGCGGGTCATAAGCTCGCATTGATTACGTCCCTGCCCTTTGTACACACCGCCCGTCGCTACTACCGATTGAATATGTTAGTGAGGTCCTCAGAGGTGATCACCGTGATGCTTCTTGTGTTGTGGTTGTTTTACCAAAGTTGACCGAACTTGTATATTTAGAGGAAGTAAAAGTCGTAACAAGGTTTCCGTAGGTGAACCTGCGGAAGGATCATTAAAGAATTTTTGATCATATTTAAGAATATACAGTACCATTGAGAAGTTCAAATACGTAATTTATTTTTATATAATTACGTTATTGATTAAAGTATTTCGCTTTACCAATGGAGTAATATATTATTGCTTAACATTAAAAAAAATATCACTCTTAGCGGGGGATCACTAGGCTCGTGGGTCGATGAAGAACGCAGCAAACTGCGTGAAGTTATGTGAACTGCAGGACACATGAACATCAACATTTTGAACGCATATTGCGGTCCATGCTAATAGTACATGTTACTCTGCTTGGACCACATATGGTTGAGGGTCACTAATATAAGCAAAATAAATTATTATTTATTAATTATTGATATGTAAATATAATATATATTTACAATATCGTATTACTTATAGTTTGTGTAATAATACGACGGTTAAAGACGTAAGTCATTTATTATATCTGATATAGTTTTTAAATCGCCGTTCATTCATTAACACAATTCTAACTTGTGACTTCAACTCATATGTGATTACCTCCTGAATTTAAGCATATTAATTAGGAGAGGAAAAGAAATTAACTAAGATTCCCTTAGTAGCGGCGAGCGAAATGGGAAGAGTCCAGCATTAAGTTCTTCTACTGATTACTGGTAGAATGGAAATTCAATGTAAAGGAGTATCTATTATCTTAGGCATTTTGATTATATGTTCAAGTCCATCTTGAATGGGGCCATTTACCCATAGAGGGTGCCAGGCCCGTAGAAACTATAATCTTGTTTAAGAAGATATCTCTAGAGAGTCGTGTTGCTTGATAGTGCAGCACTAAGTTGGTGGTAAACTCCATCTAAGACTAAATATAACCACGAGACCGATAGCGAACAAGTACCGTGAGGGAAAGTTGAAAAGAACTCTGAATAGAGAGTTAAACAGTACGTGAAACCACTAAGAGGTTAAACCCAATGAACCCGAACTTGTAAAAGAAGAGATTCATTGATATAATAATTGATTTTATCATGAAATTATATTATGCACTTTTCTTCTATTATCACATTGCGATGTGTTATCAACATACTACAAATGTAGATATTTGTCAATGATTTTATATGAAGCTCCTTTCGCATTCACTTGTGAATGTTTCTTAAGGAACTATAAAAATATCTGCCAATATGATGACACATGTATCTGATCGTACAAGCATATTTGCTGCGAATATCGTAACGGTTTATTTTATATAAATGCAGTTCGAGTAAACGATCATATCGGCAATGAAATGATTTGGGATACCTTTGGGACCCGTCTTGAAACACGGACCAAGGAGTCTAGTATATGTGCGAGTCATTGGGCTTTTAAGCCTAAAGGCATAATTAACGTAACTAATATATGGGATTACATGTAACTTTATATAATTGCATCTTCATCCATGGGCGTTTTAATCAACTCATATTGCTTATGTTTTATGAGTTAAAGCGTACTGTAAGCATATACACTGTGACCCGAAAGATGGTGAACTATACCTGATCAGGTCGAAGTCAGGG
>CAKOBK010000048.1:7500-15000 GCA_932526605.1 Nephrotoma flavescens
CTTATCTGTCCATATACCTCTATTATACTTTCCCATAGTAAAATGGGAATCAAATTGCCAAAATCCGAACCAAATGTGAAAAAAATTATTTTATATGCAATTCCCATGTAAAATTGCACGCTGAATCCGAATATGTAAGTGGTTTTTCGCTACGACCATTATTAACAATTTTGCCTGTTTGACTTGTCTGTCCATATACCTCTATTATACTTTCCCATAGTAAAATGGGAATCAAATTTCCAAAATCCGATCCAAATGTGAAAAAAATTATTTTATATGCAATTCCCATGTAAAATTTCACGCTGAATCCGAATATGTAAGTGGTTTTTCGCTACGACCATTATTAACAATTTTCCCTGTTTGACTTATCTGTCCATATACCTCTATTATACTTTCCCATAGTAAAATGGGAATCAAATTGCCAAAATCCGAACCAAATGTGAAAAAAATTATTTTATATGCAATTCCCATGTAAAATTTTACGCTGAATCCGAATATGTAAATAATTTTTCGCTACGATCATTATTAACAATTTTGCCTGTTTGACTTGTCTGTCCATATACCTCTATTATACTTTCCCATAGTAAAATGAGAATCAAATTGCCAAAATCCGAACCAAATGTGAAAAAAATTATTTTATATGCAATTCCCATGTAAAATTGCACGCTGAATCCGAATATGTAAGTGGTTTTTCGCTACGACCATTATTAACAATTTTCCCTGTTTGACTTATCTGTCCATATACCTCTATTATACTTTCCCATAGTAAAATGGGAATCAAATTGCCAAAATCCGAACCAAATGTGAAAAAAATTATTTTATATGCAATTCCCATGTAAAATTGCACGCTGAATCCGAATATGTAAGTGGTTTTTCGCTACGACCATTATTAACAATTTTGCCTGTTTGACTTGTCTGTCCATATACCTCTATTATACTTTCCCATAGTAAAATGAGAATCAAATTTCCAAAATCCGAACCAAATGTGAAAAAAATTATTTTATATGCAATTCCCATGTAAAATTTCACGCTGAATCCGAATATGTAAGTGGTTTTTCGCTACGACTATTATTAACAATTTTGCCTGTTTGACTTGTCTGTCCATATACCTCTATTATACTTTCCCATAGTAAAATGAGAATCAAATTGCCAAAATCCGAACCAAATGTGAAAAAAATTATTTTATATGCAATTCCCATGTAAAATTGCACGCTGAATCCGAATATGTAAGTGGTTTTTCGCTACGACCATTATTAACAATTTTCCCTGTTTGACTTATCTGTCCATATACCTCTATTATACTTTCCCATAGTAAAATGGGAATCAAATTGCCAAAATCCGAACTAAATGTGAAAAAAATTATTTTATATGCAATTCCCATGTAAAATTGCACGCTGAATCCGAATATGTAAGTGGTTTTTCGCTACGACCATTATTAACAATTTTGCCTGTTTGACTTGTCTGTCCATATACCTCTATTATACTTTCCCATAGTAAAATGGGAATCAAATTTCCAAAATCCGAACCAAATGTGAAAAAAATTATTTTATATGCAATTCCCATGTAAAATTGCACGCTGAATCCGAATATGTAAGTGGTTTTTCGCTACGACCATTATTAACAATTTTGCCTGTTTGACTTGTCTGTCCATATACCTCTATTATACTTTCCCATAGTAAAATGAGAATCAAATTTCCAAAATCCGAACCAAATGTGAAAAAAATTATTTTATATGCAATTCCTATGTAAAATTGTACGCTGAATCCGAATATGTAAGTGGTTTTTCGCTACGACCATTATTAACAATTTTGCCTGTTTGACTTGTCTGTCCATATACCTCTATTATACTTTCCCATAGAAAAATGGGAATCAAATTGCCAAAATCCGAACCAAATGTGAAAAAAATTATTTTATATTCAATTCCCATGTAAAATTGCACGCTGAATCCGAATATGTAAGTGGTTTTTCGCTACGACCATTATTAACAATTTTGCCTGTTTGATCTTTAAAACTAAATTTATTTAAAAATTGAGATGAATGTATTCGACAACGACCATACCATGTTTAATATACCGGTACTCGTTCGATCACCGAAGTCAAGCAACGTAGGGCATAGTTAGTACTTAGATGGGTGACCGCTTGGGAACCCTATGTGTCGTTGGCTTAGTTTTATATTATTTTATATTTTTTATTTTATAATTTTTTATATATTTTATATATTTTTATATTTTTTTTATATATTTTATATATATATTGGAGTTACATGAGTTACATGAGAAAGTTACATGAGAAATTATAATTAAAAATGTACATCGCGCTAAGTCAAGCTATTGAATGGATTGAGTTGTATAAAAATTTAAAACTCAAAAAATTATTATTCTCATTCATGATATCAACCTAAAATTTTGAATGCAGCTAGTCATTGAGGTTAATAAAAACGAAGAATTTTAATTTCTTAACTATTGTAGTCGGAATAAAAACTCATCACCTGGTGGCGGTACCAATTTCAAAACAATATTGATTTGTAGAAACTTAAATTCTAAGAACTTTTCAAGAAAGTCACATTTCTCTAAGACTTATAAATTAAAAGTTACATGATAAATTATATTTGAAAATGTACATAGCGCTAAGTCAAGCTATTGAATGGATTGTGTTGTATAAAAATTTAAAACTCCAAAAACTATTATTCTCATTCATGATATCAACCTAAAAATTTGAATACAGCTAGTTATTGAGGTTAATATAAACGAAAAATTTTAAATTTTTAACTATTGTAGTCGGAATAAAAACTCATCACCTGGTGGCGGTACCAATTTCAAAACAATATTGATTTGTAGAAACTTAAATTCTAAGAACTTTTCAAGTAAGTCACATTTCTCTACGACTTATAAATTAAAAGTTACATGAGAAATTATAATTAAAAATGTACATAGCGCTAAGTCAAGCTATTGAATGGATTGTGTTGTATAAAAATAATAATTTATACTATTTTAATTATATTTTGTATAATTAATATTTAATACTATTTTTAAATATAATAATTTATACTATTTTAATTTAACACATGTATATTTTTATATATATTATTATAATATTTTGATAAACTATGTTTATATGGTACACATTTAATATTTTAAAATTGTTCACGCTTTCCCATAGCGCGCTATTCTATTTATTTCAAAATTATGCTCAGCTTTTCTAATATAAAAATCACACATGCTATAGCAATACAATTTTGTTAATAAAACGAGAAAATGATACTGATTTACAATGAACGTTAAATTCCTTTTTAACAGATATTAGTATGTTGGTTGGAATAGACGAAAAACAAAGCAAAACAGAAAAAAATCCAAGCAACGCGTTCAAGAGGCACATTTGTTTTTGTAAACATCTGTATTTTTTTCGTTTTCTTTGTGCCTAAGTGTTTATTGTAGTAAAGAAATTTTATAAAAATAAATTTCTTTATTCATATCATTTGTTGTACAAAATTAAAGGTAAATACTTTACTTTATAAAGCGAAGAAGCAAAATTGTAAACGTTATGTATTTTGGCATATTAAATTACTTAAGAAGTCTTTAATAATGTATCTTAATATATAATATGTTTATTATTGTTTCTACCATTAACATAATTTTATTTGGTTAGTGTGAGAATTTTATATATTAAAACAAAATTCATATTCACATACAATATACTACAAAAGGTTTGCACCTTTAATAAGAAAAAATATATTCTGAATGAAAATGTATTAAAAATCCAATTGAAAAAACCTGAAAATAAATAATAAAAATCATTTGTAAACTATATTCATAAGGTATAAAAGCTTTATGATAAAAAACAAATTTACATTCTGGTTGATCCTGCCAGTAGTTATATGCTTGTCTCAAAGATTAAGCCATGCATGTCTAAGTACACACTCTCGAATAGAGAAACCGCAAAAGGCTCAGTATATCAGTTATGATTTATTAGATCGTATACATAGTTACATGGATAACTGTGGTAATTCTAGAGCTAATACATGCAAATAATCACGGACCGCAAGGAACGTGTGCTTTTATTAGATTAAAATCAATCGATACATTAAGGTATATTTATATACTGTATCGTTTATAAGATGAATCTGAATAACATGTAGATCGCATGGTCCTGTACCGGCGATAGATCTTTCAAATGTCTGCCCTATCAACTATTGATGGTAGTATCTAGGACTACCATGGTTGCAACGGGTAACGGGGAATCAGGGTTCGATTCCGGAGAGGGAGCCTGAGAAACGGCTACCACATCTAAGGAAGGCAGCAGGCGCGTAAATTACCCAATCCCAGCACGGGGAGGTAGTGACGAAAAATAACAATACAGGACTCAATCCGAGGCCCTGTAATTGGAATGAGTACACTTTAAATCCTTTAACAAGGATCAATTGGAGGGCAAGTCTGGTGCCAGCAGCCGCGGTAATTCCAGCTCCAATAGCGTATATTAAAGTTGTTGCGGTTAAAACGTTCGTAGTTGAACTTGTGTCAAGCACAGGTGGTACACCGTAACTGGGTTCGTACATCATCTTGATGCTATGACGTATTACTGTAGTGGTTTAAGCGTAAGTTTATCCACGTAATAAATCTAAATTAGTGCTCTTTACCGAGTGCTGGTCTAGAACAGTACAATTACTTTGAACAAATTAGAGTGCTTAAAGCAGGCCATTTGTGCCTAAATATTCTCTGCATGGAATAATGGAATAAGACGTCTGTTCTATTTTCAATTGGTTTTTAGATCAAGACGTAATGATTAATAGAAGCAGTTGGGGGCATTAGTATTACGGCGCGAGAGGTGAAATTCGTGGACCGTCGTAAGACTAACATAAGCGAAAGCATTTGCCAAAGATGTTTTCATTAATCAAGAACGAAAGTTAGAGGTTCGAAGGCGATCAGATACCGCCCTAGTTCTAACCATAAACGATGCCAGCTAGCAATTGGATGGAGCTACATATATGGCTCTTTCAGTCGCTTTCCGGGAAACCAAAGCTTTTGGGCTCCGGGGGAAGTATGGTTGCAAAGTTGAAACTTAAAGGAATTGACGGAAGGGCACCACCAGGAGTGGAGCCTGCGGCTTAATTTGACTCAACACGGGGAAACTTACCAGGTCCGAACATAAATGAGTAAGACAGATTAATAGCTCTTTCTCGAATCTATGGGTGGTGGTGCATGGCCGTTCTTAGTTCGTGGAGTGATTTGTCTGGTTAATTCCGATAACGAACGAGACTCAAATTTCTTAACTAGATGCCGGCAGGGTTATGACGTTGAAACTTTGCATACATTTTTGCCTCTGTTATCCATTCTTCTCACGAGGAGTGGTCTTAATACGTAAGAATTGTCTGTAGGTGGAGTCATACCTGGTGGTTTGTCTTAATAAGACACTTGCTTCTTAAATAGACAAATTGCGTCTAGCAATATGAGATTGAGCAATAACAGGTCTGTGATGCCCTTAGATGTCCTGGGCTGCACGCGCGCTACAATGAAGGTATCAACGTGTCCTCCTAGTCTAAAAAGACCGGGTAAACCGCTGAACCACCTTCGTGGTTGGGATTGTGGACTGAAACTGTTCACATGAACCTGGAATTCCCAGTAAGTGCGGGTCATAAGCTCGCATTGATTACGTCCCTGCCCTTTGTACACACCGCCCGTCGCTACTACCGATTGAATATGTTAGTGAGGTCCTCAGAGGTGATCACCGTGATGCTTCTTGTGTTGTGGTTGTTTTACCAAAGTTGACCGAACTTGTATATTTAGAGGAAGTAAAAGTCGTAACAAGGTTTCCGTAGGTGAACCTGCGGAAGGATCATTAAAGAATTTTTGATCATATTTAAGAATATACAGTACCATTGAGAAGTTCAAATACGTAATTTATTTTTATATAATTACGTTATTGATTAAAGTATTTCGCTTTACCAATGGAGTAATATATTATTGCTTAACATTAAAAAAAATATCACTCTTAGCGGGGGATCACTAGGCTCGTGGGTCGATGAAGAACGCAGCAAACTGCGTGAAGTTATGTGAACTGCAGGACACATGAACATCAACATTTTGAACGCATATTGCGGTCCATGCTAATAGTACATGTTACTCTGCTTGGACCACATATGGTTGAGGGTCACTAATATAAGCAAAATAAATTATTATTTATTAATTATTGATATGTAAATATAATATATATTTACAATATCGTATTACTTATAGTTTGTGTAATAATACGACGGTTAAAGACGTAAGTCATTTATTATATCTGATATAGTTTTTAAATCGCCGTTCATTCATTAACACAATTCTAACTTGTGACTTCAACTCATATGTGATTACCTCCTGAATTTAAGCATATTAATTAGGAGAGGAAAAGAAATTAACTAAGATTCCCTTAGTAGCGGCGAGCGAAATGGGAAGAGTCCAGCATTAAGTTCTTCTACTGATTACTGGTAGAATGGAAATTCAATGTAAAGGAGTATCTATTATCTTAGGCATTTTGATTATATGTTCAAGTCCATCTTGAATGGGGCCATTTACCCATAGAGGGTGCCAGGCCCGTAGAAACTATAATCTTGTTTAAGAAGATATCTCTAGAGAGTCGTGTTGCTTGATAGTGCAGCACTAAGTTGGTGGTAAACTCCATCTAAGACTAAATATAACCACGAGACCGATAGCGAACAAGTACCGTGAGGGAAAGTTGAAAAGAACTCTGAATAGAGAGTTAAACAGTACGTGAAACCACTAAGAGGTTAAACCCAATGAACCCGAACTTGTAAAAGAAGAGATTCATTGATATAATAATTGATTTTATCATGAAATTATATTATGCACTTTTCTTCTATTATCACATTGCGATGTGTTATCAACATACTACAAATGTAGATATTTGTCAATGATTTTATATGAAGCTCCTTTCGCATTCACTTGTGAATGTTTCTTAAGGAACTATAAAAATATCTGCCAATATGATGACACATGTATCTGATCGTACAAGCATATTTGCTGCGAATATCGTAACGGTTTATTTTATATAAATGCAGTTCGAGTAAACGATCATATCGGCAATGAAATGATTTGGGATACCTTTGGGACCCGTCTTGAAACACGGACCAAGGAGTCTAGTATATGTGCGAGTCATTGGGCTTTTAAGCCTAAAGGCATAATTAACGTAACTAATATATGGGATTACATGTAACTTTATATAATTGCATCTTCATCCATGGGCGTTTTAATCAACTCATATTGCTTATGTTTTATGAGTTAAAGCGTACTGTAAGCATATACACTGTGACCCGAAAGATGGTGAACTATACCTGATCAGGTCGAAGTCAGGGGAAACCCTGATGGAGGATCGTAGCAGTTCTGACGTGCAAATCGATTGTCAGAATTGGGTATAGGGGCGAAAGACCAATCGAACCATCTAGTAGCTGGTTCCCTCCGAAGTTTCCCTCAGGATAGCTGGTGCATATTAATATTTGGGAAAATA
>CAKOBK010000048.1:20000-21405 GCA_932526605.1 Nephrotoma flavescens
GAATTGCATATAAAATAATTTTTTTCACATTTGGTTCGGATTTTGGCAATTTGATTCCCATTTTACTATGGGAAAGTATAATAGAGGTATATGGACAGATAAGTCAAACAGGGAAAATTGTTAATAATGGTCGTAGCGAAAAACCACTTACATATTCGGATTCAGCGTGAAATTTTACATGGGAATTGCATATAAAATAATTTTTTTCACATTTGGTTCGGATTTTGGCAATTTGATTCCCATTTTACTATGGGAAAGTATAATAGAGGTATATGGACAGATAAGTCAAACAGTGAAAATTGTTAATAATGGTCGTAGCGAAAAACCACTTACATATTCGGATTCAGCGTGAAATTTTACATGGGAATTGCATATAAAATAATTTTTTTCACATTTGGATCGGATTTTGGAAATTTGATTCCCATTTTACTATGGGAAAGTATAATAGAGGTATATGGACAGACAAGTCAAACAGGCAAAATTGTTAATAATGGTCGTAGCGAAAAACCACTTACATATTCGGATTCAGCGTGAAATTTTACATGGGAATTGCATATAAAATAATTTTTTTCACATTTGGATCGGATTTTGGAAATTTGATTCCCATTTTACTATGGGAAAGTATAATAGAGGTATATGGACAGACAAGTCAAACAGGCAAAATTGTTAATAATGGTCGTAGCGAAAAACCATTTACATATTCGGATTCAGCGTGAAATTTTACATGGGAATTGCATATAAAATAATTTTTTTCACATTTGGTTCGGATTTTGGCAATTTGATTCCCATTTTACTATGGGAAAGTATAATAGAGGTATATGGACAGACAAGTCCCCCCTGAATCCGAATATGTAAATGGTTTTTCGCTACGACTATTATTAACAATTTTGCCTGTTTGACTTGTCTGTCCATATACCTCTATTATACTTTCCCATAGTAAAATGGGAATCAAATTTCCAAAATCCGATCCAAATGTGAAAAAAATTATTTTATATGCAATTCCCATGTAAAATTTCACGCTGAATCCGAATATGTAAGTGGTTTTTCGCTACGAACATTATTAACAATTTTCCCCTGTTTGACTTATCTGTCCATATACCTCTATTATACTTTCCCATAGTAAAATGGGAATCAAATTGCCAAAATCCGAACCAAATGTGAAAAAAAATATTTTATATGCAATTCCCATGTAAAATTGCACGCTGAATCCGAATATGTAAGTGGTTTTTCGCTACGACTATTATTAACAATTTTCCCTGTTTGACTTATCTGTCCATATACCTCTATTATACTTTCCCATAGTAAAATGGGAATCAAATTGCCAAAATCCGAACCAAATGTGAAAAAAATTATTTTATATGCAATTCCCATGTAAAATTTCACGCTGAATCCGAATATGTAAGTG